>LR051159.1:0-14005 GCA_900607525.1 Apocyclops royi
CTTGCTTGTCGTCCAATAAAGTCAGTCACGGTTGGAACTTGTCTTTGATCTATCGACTAGAAGTCGTCTATACTATACATGAAGTCAATATTAAATTATAGTTATGATTACAAAAATTTATAGATAGCAAATTCTTTAAGCCAATTTAACAAATTGTCGTAAACTTAAAATTTTAAACTTGTATTTTTTTAACTTAAAACACTGACCAGCATAAACTTTATAAACGGCCCTCTAGCCTTGACTTGAGTGCCAGGATTCGCATATGACTCTGCAGCAAAATGGGATTTGCACTATTATGAAAGAAACTTTCGGATAAATGCTTATTCGGTGCGTTAAAACATGTCCCCCCGCCAAGAACCAGCTCAACGTATGTCATCAAAAGAGGGTCGTCACATCAAGAGCCAAGGATCCCTGGTCACTCTGGACAAATACTTTATTTACAATATGCAGAGGAGATCTTTATTTTCGAATCAAATCAATAGAGATCACCTGCATAGGAACGAGGTGTTACTTATAAAGTACTCTAGCTTAAAAGATGAGTTTTACCAGAGAGTTTTCTTTGGTGATCAGTGGTGAGGTGACACGCCTCAGAGCACTCCCACCTTTTCTTTTCTTTTTTCTTCTTTTTTTCACCTTCTCACCTTAGACCTATTTTTTTACGCAAACCAGATTTTTTTGTTGTAGAGCTGCTTATTGAAAATTCCTCGCAGTTTCTGACTTTCTTCCTAGCAGCGCGCCCTACCGGCAATTTTTCGAAACAATGATTATCCAATTCTGAAGATGTCAGCTAGCACTGCTAGAAATTTCACCAAAATTCCAACAAAAAAATAAACAATACATTGTTTTGCCTTGTTATAGCCCCTCAAAATGACCTATGATCCTTGCTTAAGTTTTGGAGAATTCCACCAAGTATAGCAACACTGATTTTTAGCCTCTTTTCCATAATGGCCAGAAATCTGGTTGACTATAGCTGAAATTTTCATATCTGTCTTAAGAAACCTGACTTAAGATGACCTAAGTATAAAAATTAGGAATCTTCATGTTGCCAGTATCTAACTAACATTGACTACATGATCAGCTTGTTAATCCCTCATGAGACAGTTCTGAAAATTAGTATTAGACCGTCTTAAGTCAGCCATCTGACTTAAGCTTAGCCAAGCAATAAAATTTCAGCTCATGTTATGAAAATTTTACCAGAGTTATAGATGCTAAGCACGTATAAAAAGTTTATTAAGCACTATTCTCACTTTGGTTCCAAAAAGAAATTTCATAGATTTTCTTTTGAGAATAAGTCACACAATTTAGAGAGTAATTTTTGTTGTTTACACATTTGCAACTGATATAGAAAATTGATAGGCACAATTCACAATACAAGTCAATGAAAACTGTGGTGTTTTATCTTAGAGAGCCTCACTTTACCCGAGAGCCCATCATAAGATTTAAGTTTGAGAAATCGCTCATTCAAAATTTTGTATCCCACACTCAAGCACTCCCTTTCAAGACCTTCCAAAACGTTTTGATTTCATTTCATTTATTTGACCCAAGATCAATATTTTATATATCAATTATGAAGAATATGCAATGACATGATTTACTTTCTTCTTCCCTCCTTGTGAAAAACTTTGTCCTGTGAGGGGGCTCGAATCCAGGACTCCTGTGTGGGAAGCCTTTGCCTTGTCCATTTGACCATCTAGCCACCTTCTATTTTTATCACTTGAGGGGATTGTTTATTTTCCCACTCTATTAAATCTTGTTACTATTGCTAAGAGACAGAGACTACCTTTGCGAATCACATTTCATATATTGTTGCAATGAAAAAATGTCGCAAATTGAAAAATCAAAAATCTCTCACGTTCGAGTCCACATGATGTTTAAAATTGTCACAATTTTCATATTGTTGCAAAGTAAAATTGTCACAATGGGAGCACAGATGCCCCCAGCAGGGATAGTTTTTTTTCTTTTGTTTGTTTGTTTGATTGGTTATTTACAGTTGAAAAATACGTTTTTAAAATTTACACTTTACAACAATGTTACATTTCGACTATATGGCAAATGCGACAATTTGAAAATTCCCCATGTCATTGCAAGATTTTATCACGTGATCGATAAAAACTCATGACCGTGACTTTTCCCGTAATTTTGTTTTCCAAACTCGAAAACTGAGTCATGTAGGTACATGTAGAAACTGATATCCTCACAAGTCGTCTCGTCTCAAAATTTGAGATGAGATGGTGAGAAAACCTCAATGTTTTCTCAATATTTCCAACCAATCTCAAATAGGAGATGAGACGAAGCACGAAGATGTCAACTGTTAAACATTGTACTACAAATTATTTCACAATAATTAATAAGTTCCCGATAATTTTTTGACAACGTTCAGAAAAAAAATTTAGTTCGTAAGATTGATGAGAATACCTGGAACAAATATCAAGGATTAGTTCATTGTGACACGCTTCTTTTATGTTGAAAATTACTTTGAAATATTCTGTGTATCTACGCTATGCAGAAAATAAAAAACCTTCTGAAGGTTTCTAATAAGCAGATAGATACTTGAATTTGTTCGACCAATGATCACTTAATTTATTGGAATGTCTTTCAAAAGATATACTTACAATAAATATGTATATACTTGATGCTACAAAATTAACTTCAAAACAGATCGGCTACAATTTACGGCCAAATGCTGTAGACTCTATATTAAATGTCCATCTACAGCAAGTAAATGTTTTTAAGCAAACCCCATTCGCTACAAATACCCGACTATTTCTTTATATTTGCACAAAATATGAGAATGTCACCTCATAACAACATGTCAACGTCTGTTGTTTCTTTTCATCGCTAAACTAGAATTAAAATAGAATTGAAAACACATCAAGTCATTCGTTTCGAAGCTGCTGTCCAGTCGCCATTTATTCCGACCAAAATTTAAAACGAGTTTCGTAAAAAAAAGCCGATGGTGGGTGGATAAATGGGAGTGGCATTGTACACATCGACAGACCCCCCTGTTCAACGTCGTTTCAGTGCTTTAGTAGTTCTCCTTCTTTGCCGATTCGAGTTTTTTTTTTTCGTTCGTTGTCTCAAAAAGTTCCCCTTTAGCGACAGTCATTCTGTTTGATCGTTTGTTACGCCAAGGTAGTTTTACGGGAAAGGTTAGACAATGCAAAGCTCAGTTACAATTTAGAATATTGAACTAGAAACTTTCTTCAATACTCCGTGTCTGTGCTGCCAGAACTACATAGCATGTCAATTCCGCCATTCTTTAAAATAAATCACATTTCAAATAACAAAGATTTAAGAGATTTCCACAAAATCAAATCGAATGAGAATAATCAAGAAATGCTTGGGTAATTAACAAAGCTTTGATCATAAAAGCTTCTTTCGTAGCTGAAAATTTTAATGCAAATTTTCTCGTAAAATTTACGAAGGTAATTATCGTTGTCAGTTCCCAACACATCTGTGTATAGATTTCAGGTACAAAAGTAACAGAGCAACCTCCAAGGTGTTTTGTTACCTTGGTTTGAACCTTTAGATGGTCACTCACTTCTTCGTTTTTGTGAACTGGCCATAGAATGGTAGCAAAGATTCTTTTCTTTCTTTTTTTTTCTTTCTTTAAGTTTTTTTGTGAGCTTTTTTGGCATCTATGCAGACTACGTAGGCACAGCCAGAGCTGCCCAGATCTGAGAAAAAAAACTTCGGTGAAGCAAAAAAATCTTGCGCTAGTCGCTCCAAATTTTCGCTGTGAATCATACCCCGCATTTTAGCCTTAAGATATTGAATTGGCAAACACTTAAAGGGATAAATAATTAAACTTAAATCTTATCATAACCTACCTACTTTGTGTTGCTAACGGTGAGTTGTCACGGACTGAAAACCAATGCGTAAAACGGATGCGACAAAGATTTTAATAGGAATTTTTCTATCTCAGTCATTGTTGCAGACGTTTTAAGCAACGATTTTGAGTCCATGACAACGAAGCTTAAGTTACGAAGTTTCGACTTCGGCATCAACTTTCCTATTATATTTTCATAATAATTCATGCATTTACGAAGTCTTTCCTATGTAATGAAAGCACAGTTGCCAACTGGTTGTTAAAAGTTTACTCTAGTAATATTTCAACAAGAGTCTAGAATCTTGACATGTTAGCATGGATATTTTTCAGTTTAAATATAGTTAATTAAATAGAACTCGACATATTACCAATAGTATTAAAATAATGATTGTAGGTATGATACGACTAAGCTGTCCCACTCCAAAAAAAGGAAAATTTTCATTTCTAATAAACTGGTCCAGCTTTTCAATCAAAACAGTGATTTTCGCATAAAAAAAATCACTTTTAATTTGCGACAACATGAAACCTACAATTCCATTGAACCTACCCAAATTGACCAACTATAATTTTCACCGACTTCATTTTTTATCGAAAAAAAAAGAAAATTTCGAGGAAATTTTGTCTTATAAATACTTTTATCCTTAATGTTTCGTACGGGTTGAATCTAAACAGAAAAAAATTGTAAATTTGACCACACGGGTGGCCCTGACTTGAGCTTTTTTGCTTTATGAACCGGATACATTTTGGTGCTCGAAATTTCGTTAACCTCCGGTTTTCTCGGGTTTTTTGATGCACAGACCTGGACATATCTCTACATTCTTGATGAAGATAGTCACATTCGCAAAACCACTGCGTTTCTGCTGCGTAAAAACGGAAGTGTTTATCCGTAAAGCTTAAATTCAATGCATGCCAGATTTTTTATGATATTTTTTGAATTCTCTAAACACCCATACTATAGAATTTTAGCACAACAACATTGTGAGATATAGGAGTTTTTGAAACCATACTGAATGAATTACTCATAATGTAAAAATAAAAATATATCTGTCTCTTCTTGCACGACTCTGTTTTTTTTCATACAATAGGCTGTACAATAAAATAGAATTTTTTGAGATTTCTCACAGGAGATATAGTTAAGAGCTAGAGTTAGAATAGATATCTCAAATTGTTGATTTCTTTATACAGGTCCCATGTTTTTTTAATGGGGGGATCTGGCACCACCAGTAGGTATAGCTATTGGACTGGCCCTTATTTTTGGTCAATATAAGTTAAGTCATTTTACAAATAGTTATTTTTAAATGATTAGAATTTTTTAATTTTAGATTGTGACAATGTTAAAAAATTAAAATGTATACATAGCTCTTAAAATTTGCTCACTATGACGTCATCAAAACTGTATGCTCTCAGGTAAAGTAGCTAATTGGCCAACCTATATTTTGTGAATCTTGGGTCCAATGAACAGAGTGGCCGCATTCGGAGCAGAAGGACCTGGGTTCGAATCCCCACCCAGTTCAGGAAAATTGCTCATTGTTTGTTTGTGATATTTGAACCCTTAATAATTTGTATTTTACAATACTGGGTCTCGAAATCATCCATTCATTCATTCATTACTATTCCTGTACCTGGTTATAGGTGGTCCACTTGATCTTTCTGCTCGTTGAAAGCTTGTGCCTAGTTGCAGGATTTATTCACAAGAAAACAAAACAGTAATCGCTAAACTTCATTATTTAATGTAATGTCCGTATGAGGACTTAGCAACGTTTGCATAAGCAGTGTTGCCAGATCTGGTTGAATTCCTTAAAACTGGAACTAAAAACTTTTGTGTCTACAAGGAATTCAAGATAGAACACACAATATTTTGTTTTGTTTTTGGTGGAATTTTGTGCACATTTATGGCAACACTGTGCATAAGTGTGAATTACCATTAGTTTGCGAGTGTAAGTTGCTTTCACTAATTTAATGGACAAATTGTTCTGAAAAAAATATTACAAAATAAGACTCAACAGAAAATTTCACTCGTAATGGTTTATAAATACTGAATCAATTGTCAATTCACTATTTTAATTCAAGGACTTGCAGTGAATAAGTCGCAGATTAATTTTTTTGCAAAAACAGAATAAAAAAGTGCAACTTCTATCAATAAAAATTACCGAATTTCATAAGTTAATGGATTCGTTCTTGATAAATGTTCATGTTGAAATTTCGCCCTTGGTGTTGCCAGATATTTCATTAAATTTGAGCATAAAATTACCCCATTCTAAAGTGCAAACTTTGTAGGGTCTTATTTCAAATTGTCATTTTCACCTTGTTGCAAATTGAAAACTTTAAATCTTATTTTTGAATTTTAAAACACTGCATGATTTAACCTAAACTAACCTTTCCTGTAGGGGGGGGGGTAGAAGATTCTTCATTATAACAATTTGACACTGCGACAATATGGGAATCGCGACATTATGATATCTCCCAATACATGATAGCAATCAACAGTTTAAAAGTTAGAGATTTACATTCTGAGATTTTAGCGAAACTGAACGTTTATGAAATCATGAATGAACTTTCTCAAAGCTCCATAAAAGTTATGTCTCGCACCAACTCTAATTGCCTTACGAAATGGATGATGAATCATTGCAGAAAAAAAACTCGAGATATGAGCTCGAAAGAAAGTAAATCGCTGTGTGCAACTCGCCTTCAACAAAATGATTGTCTGAAAATGTTTTCGTGATTTCAAAACGCTCAAGTATTGCCTCTGACACGAGCTAGGTTTCATTAATTGTTCATTATTGGAATAAAATACTTTTCTACTGAAATACAATAGGTCTAGCTTATTTGAGCAAGTGATAACAAATCATTGAGAGGCATTTTCAATTCATGAGGTTGTGTATTTCTATTTTTTGTTCAAAACTTTAGAGTCATTAGGTAATTAGTAAATTTGGTTGATATTTCAAAGCTTTAATCTTGTTTGAAATAATAAAATATATAATTAGCGAATAAAATGTCGAACTTTTAAACATTCGTTTCGATCAATTAGAAATTTATTTAACTCAAATATAAGTGTCCTATTGGGCAAGATTTATAAAGTAAAGGTTGTCCACTTAGCCATTTTTCTGATGATCTTCATATGACGTCATCACACACAGGTAGTAATCAAATCAGGCCATATCTAAGTTGAAGTGTAAGTTTTCACTGAAATTTCATTTAGATATTTTACTACAAGTGGCCCCTAAGTCTACAGGAAGTAAAGATTTTGAAAAAAAACGCCTTAGTATTTGAGAAAAAAACTTTCTAAATTTGCATGTGATGACATCATCAACAATATATGCTCTCAGGTAAAGTGGCTAAGTGACCAACCTTTACTTTATAAATCTTGCTATTAGGTTACTGAATTGTATAACTAGGAGAATTGCTCCTTTCTTTCAAAAATGAGTTATCAATCAGTTGGGTGACTAGATAGGTCGTTTCAAAGATATTTTATCATATTTCTGCTGAATAACAATAAGTTTTTTTAAAAGGTTTTATCTCAAATTGTTGTGTCTTTCATTTCATCACTTTGACAAATTATTGTACGACTTAATTATCAAACAATGAATAACCTAACCTAAGCTATCCTATATAATGGGTACGTTTACAGACTCTGCTGGGGGTACAAGGTCTCTTTTTACAAAAATTTGCAACAATATTGAACTTGCGACAGAATCCTTCCTATGGTTATAAGACAATTGTGAACAGTATTGCCAGGTCTGGTGGAATTCCCTCAAATAGGAACTAAAACCTTTTTAGTGGATCATTCACTGTTTTGTTCAGTTTAAATTACATTTTATGATATTTCTGGCAACAGAGATGCCAGATTTGGGGAAATTCCATACACAAAACCAAAACTTAAAATCTTTTGTTCCCAAAGTGGACACGTACCAAAGAACAAATACTGTTTTGTTCTGCTTTTGGGGAAATTTACCTAGATGATATTTCTAGCGACACTGTCTGGCAACACTAAAGTAAGTATAGCTGATGATCTCTCTAGTCCTATGAGAGAATCTTTCGCTTTTCGTTTCAGAAATCGACAAAGGCAAGTGGGCGTTGGATGAAATAAACGAGAAAAAAGTTCCTACACGTCAGTGCACCTGACAAGGGGGAAATACCGAAGGGATAACAGCTCGAGAGAGAGCTAATGTGAAAGCAGACACTTTCAACTTCGTTTTAAAAGGTTTCCTTTTTTTATACAGATCATGGAACGATCATTTGGCGTGATTGCATCGATGACCATTTGTAGTTAAAGATGTGCAAGCTAAATGTATGTAAGCTCAAAAATTGGCTTAATTTTATAAAGTTATAAAAAGAATTTAGATTTTGGGTAATTTCTACCATACAGTTTGTCACAAAATAATATTTTTTGTCAGTGGCACAATGACTATTAATAATACCATAATTCGATCATACGTTTCTTTGACACAACTTGTCTTAGCTTCTAAAACTCAGCTTCTCAACCAAGATCTTTTACAAAAAAGTAAGTTTTATTACCTACAAACACCCCAACAAATTGATCAACCTGATTTCAAAACTATTTTTTAATGAAATTTTCTATCCTTATAGAAACTTCTTGCAACTCTCAAAACGATCTTTTTTTTTCACTATCAGAGTCGAAAATAGGAATTTTATTTTTGTTCCACGCGAAAAACCGTAGAAAAAAAGGTAGATGCGTGTTTTCTTTGTTTCTTTGAGAATTGTGAGTGTTGTGACGTCATTGGTCGTAAGTTCGTTTCGAAACTATCGACCAAGCTCATACCTGTCCCTATGCATGTTATGAGAATGAACCTGTTAAGATTACACGTTACAAACAGCACAAAGTGTCATAAGCTAATGTAAATTTACCTATTTTGTTATTAGATGAAACACACTAACTTTTCAACACAGTTCGATCTAGAAAATTAAGTGACTTCATATCGAAAAGAGTAGGGTTGAGGTGAATCGATAACAGACACCGGTGTTGTATACATTTAACCAGGTTATTAGCAAATAACTTATTCAAAATTTGACTAAAATCTGAAAAAAAAACATTTTACGATTAATGCATAATACCCTTTAGACACATTATTTCAAAGTTGTTTTAGGGAATTCCACCAGATCTGGCAACACTATAGGTTGACAGCCGTATTATCATTTTCAACGACAATTGGAAATACGACACTTTGACAAGAACAGCAGAGCTCTGTGTTTGAGCTTGAACATTCACCAAGTTTCCCCATTCCGATAAACAGTCTGCATTGCTTTAATGTAACGTCAACCATTAGACAGGGGGAAAATGTAGAGAGGCTAGGGGAAAAAAGGTACGAATGATGGAAAAAGAAGTAAAGAATAAAGGTAAAAATAGGAATTACAAAGGAATTAGTCCGAGATTGATAAGAATTTGCTCGCTCCTAACACATGTATTTATTCACTATATGTAGTCGAATAAAAACTAAAGTTCACACTATATAAAGGTGTTTCTCATTTACAAGCAAGGCTGGATGTATTGGTTGCAACAGCTCAGACTAGAGTGAACGCAAGGGTAGTTTCATACCAAAAGATCTTACCTTAGAGGAGTATGCGCCCAAGACATTTGACATAGATCCTGTCTGAAAAAAAAAATTCAATTTTGATTCAAGGAGTCTCTCAGCACCAGTTTCAGTCTGGTTGTCAAAATACTTAAGGCTCGTATGACTTACGCAATGTGAAAACGCATTGTGAAACTGGACTTTAAACCACACATGCAATGTCTTGTTCGACACTGAAATTATCGATATAGCTTAGCTCGAAAACTGCAAAACTTTGCGCGGTTTAGTTCGACAAAATCTTGTTAGACACAGTTAACTTCAATACAGTCAAGTTCTAGACTTTGGGTTAGTAATAGATCGATCATTTTAAATCTAAATTTGAAGTTACGATAGACGATTCGAACTTTGTCCTCATAAAAACTCATTCACTTTTAATCAGCTAAACGCATTAACTTTTCTCGCAGTGGTCACGTTTAAAGTCTTGCACAGGGTAAGTTTTTTTCTAAATGAATCGAACTGTTTTTTTTTTCTTTTGCAAAGTCATGTTTATGAGTGACGTCAAAACAACGGAGGCTAATAAAAGATAAATTGTTGCACTTTTAGAAAACTTATTGAAAAAAATGGAGCGTTTGCATACTTTAACCTCTGGGTGGGTATTTACATATCATTTCTTTAAGAAATTTATCATATCTATGTTGTCTGACTCAAGCTAAATGCATATGGCTGTTAGATACCTAAGATTACCTTGTAAGATTTAGGAATTTTTATAAGATTTTCTTAAGAACTTTTGCGAATACGGTTCCTCATAGTTTTTTTCGAATATTGTCCGGTTTTAAAATTTACCATGAGCTGTACCAAAGAGATTTTATCCAGACGGGTTAACTTATCTTTGATGAAGTAAAGTGAATTGATTCAAAGCAATGCATCAATTACTGCAAAGTAAATGTCCCTTAAGCTTAGGTCACAAATCACTACGGCGGCCGTACGAAACTAGTGGTCGAGCCCGTTGTACAAATAAAAAAAACTTATTAAAATTTTTCAACTGAGTCAGCTCATTGTTTCGTACGGCCACCGTAGTGGTTATGTGACCGAAGCCTAACTTATGTAGAAGAAAAGTTCATCTGTGTAAAGCTAGTCGATTTATCAATAGATAAGACTGCGAAATTTCTAGGTACTTAGCTGCATAAATAAAGACAGAAGTATTTTTATTTTGTCAGGAACTCGTATTCACAGAAGCTGCTCAAATTTTTTTTTCTTTTTTTTAAAAATATATAACGGTTATCGTAGATACTTAACAAGTATTCGATGAAAATAATCTTGACAGCTACGTAAAATTTTGTAAGAAACTATGTGAAAAAGGACAAAATGGACATTTCGAATGATCTTTGTGAAAATTATCTATTCCAATCTTCGTGCTGCACGCTTGTTCAACTAAAATTTTTTTTCATTTATTTATTAGTGAATTATTCATCTTTACTTAAAAAGAACATAATAAAAAATATTTGTGATATCGGTAAGCAAATCTTAATTTCTCTGAAATTTCTCATTTTTAAGTAAATTTTGAAGAAACAGATGATAAATGTTAAGTCATCAGTTACATTCTTAAACGTGGGTCACATAACCACCACGGCGGCCGTACGAAACCATGGTCTAGCCCGTTGTATGAATAAAAATACTTATTCATATTTGATCAATGGACTTGGCCTATGGTTTCGTACGGCCGCCGTAGCGATTTTGTGACCAAGGCTTTAACTGTTTAAGCGAAAAAAAATATCTAACAAGCTTTCTGATAGGTAACAAAAACTGAAGGTCAAAGCCAGTTTTGAACCTGATAACTTTTAAAGTTATTCACAGAAGCATCAATGTTGGATAAAGTTTTGTTAAAAACCGGTTCGGCCGAGAATTCAAAATCAGACTGTATGGTTCTCACAAAACCTTGTTAAAATATTTTAAAAGTCGAAAGATTTTAATTTATTCTCGTTATGATGTCACAGTGTAGCAACATCCAAAAATAAGTAGGATCATTTTGTTAGCTTTGTAACCTAACCAGACCTATTTACGACAAATATACACTAATGACATCATGGATATTGCGATAATATGAGAACACTCCAAACTATTTGACCACTATAGTACTGATAGAATAAAAAAATTCCTTAAGATTATTCAATTCATGAAAATAAGATAGAATACTGAAAATTATATATATTAAGATAATTGAAACTTACTTTTAAGCCGAGAAGATGAAAATTTCAGATTGATAAGACACTTTATGTGATTTCAATTTTTCAAACTTTAAGCTTGTGCTCAGAAGTCTATCACGTAAAAAAAAAACTTTTTTTTTCAATTCGATTTCGTTTTGCGTTCAGCACAGACTTGCTGGATGTTGAAAACTCTAACTTCATTTTTTTTTCACAACTGCCTTCACGGTTTTACTGTCTGCGACATATTTTATATTGAGTTGACTTCTAGATGAAGTGTAAATGTTGGTGCATTGATTGTTATGTACCTAGCTTATGCAAATAATTCAAATGAAATCAATAGTATTGCCAGAAAAAGACTCAAATTCCTCCAAAATATCTTTTATTTTTTACTCAATGCTCTCTAAAGCCTCGGTTACATAACCACTGGGTAGAGGACACAAAACCATAAGTCTAGCTTGTTGTGCAAATGCAAAGAAATTATTTTTATTTCTGCAACTGGATAGACTTGAGGTATTGTGCACCCGACTCATTGGTTATGTAACCGAGGCTTAAGATACACAAGTTTGTGGTGTCACTTTTGGAATTCCACCAGATCTGCCTTCATTGGTTAGACAGGAAATATTGTTGCAGTTCATATTTTTTTTATAAAAGCCATTTTATAGGTAGTTATGGGGAACCATTTTAAAATAGGAAACCTAGACAATTAATTATCTTACCAATGTGTCTGGTCTCCAGTTTTTCTTGTGTACTGGGTAACATTTATAGTCACAGACTCTGTTCCAGACAATTAGACAGTGCAACATTTCAGGAAATGCGACATTTAGAAACTTCAACGTCATTTAGGTGTGGAGGTGAACTCTACATAAAAAATATATCATCATGTCGCTAAGCATGTACGCCCTGGTCTTTTTCACGCGACGAAAAACTCGATCTTGTTGCTCCGTGAAGTCCTAACGAACGCAAAAAAAAAATGAAATAATAATTACGTAGAACTCTCTCTGAAACACCCTTTTAATTGGAGCATTTCAGTATTTTATCAATGGGTCATTTAAAGACATTAAGATTTGAAGTTTCCTAATGACATATCCTCAAAAATTTTTTACACTTCCATGAGTAAGCTTTTTTTTCTCGTTGACGAATGCAACTGAAATTTCAGGGGGTTGGCATCACCATAGACCATGGACACCCTCTGTGTCAATGCCCACCCCCTCCCCGGTGACCCGCCCCCTTGAAGCAACAAGTTGCCACACCCACACCTACATATTGTACGCAATGGAACTTTGAGTTTAGGGTAGCCACGATGAAACCCAAACCCTTATTTTCGAAAAAAACTATTTATCACTCTCAATATTTTTCGCGTACAATAGTAGCTTTGATTTGTAATAAGCTAGTATGTTTAGGATAGGAGTGAAAATGCAATTTCATTGACGGGTTAGCTTAGAATTAATGACACCTGAAAATATATCCCGCATTTGGGTTTGAAATTATTTTATTTAATATTAAACTCTTGCCTCTAAGAAGGTTATATGTTGCTATTATTATTGGAGTCAATCCCCTGCATCAACACAGCCCTAATTTTTAGCGCCGCTAAAAAGATGGACAATGAAAGAAAAAAAGTTTTTGAGGTATTAGAGATTCCAACAGGACATGTGGGGCTAATCAAATAGATAAGGAGATGAAATTTACAAGCAGAAATACAAGAACAACAATAGCAAAAAAATAAAGTTAGAGCCTTGATTCTTTTTTACATAAATGGTTCATTTTTGTATAATGAAAAAATTTACTTGTAATTTTTTTGTCTTATTGAATTGGTTCTCAGCGGCACAGTATTGATAGAAGCCATGGGTCGCATTCATAGGAAAAAAATTTAACTGATCTTGAAAAGTTCAGAAAATTCTTGATTTTTTCGAAACTATCTGAATAGTAGGTACTTTTAGCATTGGGATTCTTAGATGTTCTTAAAAAAATCTTACAAAATTTCTGAATTTTTTTCGTCTTGTCTAGATTTTAACATTAGATGGTTGTAAAAATTTTGAATTTCCAGTAGTTTTTGTACGAAAATTTTCCTTGTGTCAGTATTAAAAAAATTCTTAATAAAATATTACAAAATTCTTAGTTGATTTCAACACTAACTTACATTACTAAATCAATTTAAAAATTCGCTAGTTAATCTTTGGTGGAATATCCCGCTCAACTTTAGCAACACTCGTTTTTAGATTATTCTTAAAAATACTGACATCACATTTTTGCAATTCGCATATTGTCGCAATGTCAAAATGTCGGACTTTCAAACTGGAACAATTGGGGTCGGGGGGGGGGGGGGGGGGTGGGAGGGGGGAGGAAAAAAGAAAAAAAAAAAAAAAAAAAAAAAAAAAAAAAAAAAAAATGAGGGGGGGGTAGGGGGGGGGGGGGGGGGGGGGGGGGGGGGGGGGGGGGGGGGGGGG
>LR051160.1:0-13987 GCA_900607525.1 Apocyclops royi
GAAGAGAAAAGTCTGATTTAAAATTCATTACAATAAAAGGTCAAATTTTCGAATCTGACCAAGCTTAAGAAAAGTCGAGTAAGCCAATAAGTTTCTAGCAAAGGAAAAAATATATTTTTTTATTGACAATAAAACGTTTTATAAGAGAGTCTTTAGCTCAAGCCTGGTTTCAAATTTAGAGCTAAAAACAAGTTGTGACCGGTATATTTATGAATTGGGAGGCAACAACCAGTGTTCTGTAGCTAACCTACCCATAGACATAAGTATGCTTGGTTCTTGGTATTTCTAAAGACTAAAGCATAAACAAACTTGGTTAGTAAAACAAAAAAGATGTCTTTAATTTGAAGGTACCTAAGAGACTGACATGTTTGAAAATAATTTGTCCCGTTCATTTCTTTTTTTAAATTTTTAGTCGATTCGTTGCCCCCACCCCCAATTAAAGCTATTTTCGACCGACCTGAAGTCAATGTTATAAACGAATTATTTTCGTATGACACGAGCAAGCTGTGACACTTCGTTAAAAAGCAATATTTTTGTCAGTAATACACTAGTCCAGCTTTTGAATCGTAACGTGGATTTTCGCGTTAAATAACTTCAATAACATTGACCACTGATGGTTAATTAACAAAAAGTTGAGCTCAAGCATCGCTTCTTTATTCATCAATACGAATTTCATTCACAAAAAAAACGACAACGAAAAAAATTCCACATACATCGTTAGTCAAACAAAATGGTCCTTTTACGAATCCTGGCAATCCTTGACGAATTCTTCAAAGACTTCCTTGAATTCATCCCAGCCGCTATCTGGGATCATAATTGTATTGCGAAATGAACCTTTGGCTTCAGTGATCGACATATAGCGACCCTAAGAAATTCAAGAAATGTTGGAATGAAAACTATGGCAGTTTTAAAAGAATAAAAATATTTTTTTTTATCTTTGCATCAGTACAGCCTACTTCAAACTTCGTTAACAATGACGCAACTTAGTAATCAAGAGTTCAATACAACTCAATTTGTGATACCTAGTATCCATTTTATAAACGAACTGTATTCGTATGTTACAACTAAGCTGTCTCACTATCATGAAGAGTACAAACTTTCTTTGTTTAAAAACTTGTAAATCTTTTCAACCGTAGCTTGCTTTATGTCGTGTAAAATAAGTTTTGTGGTTTGGTACCTGGTCGTTCTGTTTGCACGCAAAGTAGAAATTCTTGCTGCCAATCTGCAACTGGCGACCTTCTGCCACGCCACCGTCGCGCGACGCCTCGGTGGTGTCGTCGTATTCTTCGAGCAGATCTTTCAACTAACGTTCGAGATTTAATAAATTTAACAGGTCTTACATCATCTGGGCGGTCTCTAAAGGGCCTTTCACAAAGGTCGCAAAAGCGTTGCGACCTCAAAATCGCACGATTTTTGGCTTGTCGCAATGAAAATAGTGCGACAAGTCTCATGGTCATACGACCGGTCTCATGCTCCTATGATTGATCTCAAAATGGTCGTGAGACTGTCGTGAGACCATATTGCAACCTATCGTACAACCAAGAGACTGGTCGCATGAGACCATGAGACTGGTCGCATGAGACTATGAGATTGAACATGTGAGACTATGAGATCAGTATAAGACCTTATTGAGACCAATTCAAAATTTTGGTCGCAAGGTTTGGTTGCACGACCTTTATGAGACCTATTCAAGACCTTATTGAAGTTAAATCCACTTTGTTAAAGGCGGCAATTTTCAATCAAAGTTTTTTGATTATGACGCTAAAAACCAATCAACGTTCGTGAAAACAAAGTAGAGAAGAAAAACTGTGATCCGCATAACTTCATAGAAATCAATTTGGCTCGATATTATAAATTTAAATTCGTAGTGACGTCACTTGAAATAAAGTACCGCGTCATTAAAATCCTTCAATCCAGAAGCAGGTATCAGTACTTGAAACCTGAAATCAAAGATCAATGCTGTACCGTTTATATAAAGGAGGAAATGAATTTTTGCTCGCTATACTGAATACTTTGACTTCAAATCATGTTTTTTTTTTTCAAAATAATCTAATGACAATATTACTCATATATAGTCAATTTTGGAATGAAAATGAAAAAAATCTCTTTCAATCTATGGTATGACTTCGCGGAAAAAGGCAAAAACTTTGGGTACATGCGATCTCGCGCAAAACAAGTTCAAGAGAATTTCCTACCAACAGTCAATGTTCTCAATGAATTACAAGCGTATGATATAACTAAGTTGTTTCAATGTAATAAAACGTGAAAAAATTTCCTTATCAACAAACTTCTCTAGCTTTTATCTGATGAACATTGATACCTGGTGTAATTTCCTCGGGACACTGTTTCGGACACTTTAAGAAATCTTCCGCGATTATTTTCCTTTTAGTTAAGAAAAAAATGACCGGTATTTAATTAACGACAAATCAGCATTTTAATGTAAAACAAATTTTGAATGCATAAACAGAAGATTAAAAATGGGAGTCAGCGCATACAAAGTTTGGCTGCCAGGTTCGCTAGCTGCTGAAGGTATCTAGGTATCATTGGAGTGTGTTGAAAAAAAATTCTTGTCATTGAAATGATGTTGTCAACCAAGGTACCCTTAACTAGCAGCTAGAGAACCTAGTGGCAAAAACTTCAGTGCGTGGTCCCCCATTGGTTGGGTTCAAGTGCTGCAAGAAATGTTATATAAATTCCCCCTAAAAAAGCAATATGTGATTTTACCAAGTTTCCTCTATAACATAATCATTCATAGGTTTTCCCTAAATCCTAAAATCTTTTGACTCTGGCAACACTGTAGGCAAGATATAGTTAGGCTAAGGACAGAGGCCAATTTTTTTAATGCTGATGAGTGAAAGTTCACCAAGGCACGATATGACTCGCATCCCAGCTGATTTTTTACAACTCACCTCTGAAACAACTCAGCTTATCAATAAGAATACTTGTATCAAGAAAATTTGTTAGGATGTGTCATTTTAATCTAAAAATTATTTTTATCAATTTTGTGTTGTTCTAGCTTTGAAAGCCAACTCTACCTGAGATTTTCCATTCAAATTTATACTTGGTAAAACTTCACATCTCATAACTAGTGAGCTTGTAGCTCAATTTTTGCTACAATTGAGTTTTTAAGTCAAGTGCGTTAAAAGAATCCGCCTCAGCTTAGCAGTCTAAAGCTGACATTTTCGTAAGTCATCTCATCTAAAGTTTTTCTCAATATTTCCAGCCTTTCTCGTCTCAAATTTGAGATGAGACAACTTACAAAGATGTCATCTTAAGATACCTTAATACAATAAAGAAAAACATTTTTTTCATAGATACATACTTTGAGATCAATATGATATTTTTTCTCATCATGAAACATGACCTCAGATTTAATGTCTCCGGACTGAATCCGGTCTGGATCGAAAGGACCCAAGTCGGAGCAGAATTCAATCATCGAATCAAGATGTTGCCGGAACTGTGCGGCTACAGACAAAGTCATGACGATCTGAAAAGATTGACTCATTTTATTTTTAACATTTCGAGCTTATTAGACTCGATTAAGAAATGAATGAGTATATCAGCAGTTAGTCTGCACAGCACACTGTTAAAAAATATTGCCAACATCAGAAACATAACCTTTACGGATACTTGTGGTATTTTTCAACAGGCCCGTATTCCATATGACGCCACAACTATTGTAACTATATGTATGAGAGTGGACTATGTCCTTGCACATCCATGGGATTAACTTGCTAATCCCTCATGAGACAGGTCTTGAGTCAATCTTGGGCCATATGAATTAAGCTTAGACAGATACGAAAACTTCAGCTAGAGACTTTTGTTGAATTTCAGCCATTGATACCTGATCCTTTCCCTTGTCAGAAATTTCAGCAATTTTAATGAAACGACCACGAAGGTTCTCTTTGACATCGAGATAGAATCGCTTTTGCTCCTACAGAGAAAAAAAAAGACGGGTTTGATATTGGCCTTGATAAGACAGACGACCCCAAGTACTCATTTCTCGCTCGCTTGAAAAACAGGCGTAAAATCACATCTCTTACTAGAAAAATGCTTTTTGATGCCAAGTCATCCTGCCTGCCTCCCCCTCTGCCGTCCTCCGAGCCAGACTCTGAACCAGAATAGGTTCTCTGACGTTTTCGAGAATTCCAACTTCGATTGCGATCGTCATATCGGCGGCCTGAGCCACCGTATGAATGCCTATTCCTATACGCCATGTTTCCTTAAAATTCGACCGTTGTAAAGGTCAGAACTGTGACAGAATTAAAGCTAGAATATGTCAGATCAGATTCAACAAAAGCTGCTTTTAAAATTTGACCTTTAATGAGCTATACCTTTTTTGACTCGAAAAATATTTGTGTGGCTGCGTGTTTGCTCAAGGAATTATTTGATACCTGTGCTGTGAAGTAATCGAATTTAAGATATCTGTGGAAAATCTTTGCCCAGTATTGTAGAACTCTATGGGTGACATATGTATCATTGAAATCGCCGCACGAAAATGAACGAATGTGATAGAATTCGCATTAACTGATTGAAAATCATTTATTGTAACGTGCGAGAAATGGATCGATTCAAATTCCGTGCTCCATCTACTTCCACCTCCACATCGAGGAGCAGTTTAGTAGTGCCTAGACCCTCTCCTGACATAGGTATTTCTAAAAAGTAAACTTCTGATAACATTCAACTGATCGGTAATATTTAAAAATTACATTTTACTTCAAACTTTTTAGATGACGATCTATGGAATGACGACATTGACGAGCAGACGTTACTTCAAGCTTCGCAACTTGTTGAAACAACAGCAGTTCCAGTGCATATCATTAAGTTTTTTCCAAGATTTTAAAATGGTGCGAGACAGTCCACCCATAGCTTTATTTAAAATTGTAGGGTTGTCTCGAAGTGGATCCGACGATTTTGTCAGCCATGATGACGAAAACGAACGAAGCTGATGAGAAAGCGACGAAGAACGTGCGAAAAGAAAATGGCGACACCAATATCGTACAAACTCAAACAATTTTCGGAGATGCCGTAAAGCTTCGTTCATTTTCGGGATAATCTGAGTTCATTTTACAAAAATATTTCTGATCATACGAACCCAATAATCATTTTTTTCAGTTCGAAAGGCGTCGAAAGCAATCGGGCCGGTCATCTTTTCAAAACAGTTTTGACGACGAAACAGGTTCTAGACCAACGACTTCATTATTAAAGGCGGCTCCACAACGGTAAAGATTTTATCTCAGTCAGAGGGTCGGGTGGAAGTGCTTAAAACATTCTTTCGAGAGTAATAGAATGATCCTTAAAGCATGGTGAGGCTTTGGCAGACAGGCAGATGAGCGATGAATAAAATTAATTGCTCGGAGTGGAGAAATTTGTTAACTATAAAGTAGCTATAGCTAAGTTTTATAAAGTATAGATTGGTAACTGAACTACTATTGCTGATAGCATACATTTTTGATGACATAATAATGCGAAAGTTTTGAGAGCTATTTCTTGAATACTAGAGTATTTTTTTCTTACTTTTTACATCTAATGAAAGATGGTATCACTTGCAATAAAAATTTTAAATGGTACTTCAGTCAAATCTTGTATTTCAGAGATATTGCCTGTTTTATTCACAACCTTTGCCCCTTGATGCAATACAGAGATCATGACAAAATTGGCTAAGTGACGAATTTTTATTGCAGGCATTGAAATGCTTCTAAAGCTAGTGTTCTGCCAAGAGTTATAAAGTAAAGGTTGGTCACTTACCTACTTTTTCTGTTCGGACACATTTTTGATGATGTCATCATGTGTAAATTTTAAGAGCTTTTCTTTCAACTGCCAAAGAATTTGTATTCAAATTTCTTACATCTAATGAAATTTGTTTTGACTTGTAGTAAAAATATCTAAATGAGATTCCAGTATAAACTTCAGTATTTAAGATATGGCCTGCTTTAATTTCTACCTGTGCGCGACATCATATGAAGATGATTAGAAAATTGACTAAGTGACCATCCTTTACTTTTTTTTATTTTGGTTTTTGCTTTTTAAAGTTCCTTTGTGATCCATTTAATCCATTATGATAAGCAGGGGTCATCGTACTCTGTAATTTTTTCATTTCACATAAACAAATGCTATTTCCTAATGATTAACAGAATAGTCGCCTCAAGTTCTGGAAATTCTGTCGAGTCCCAGGTTGAAAAGCTTCAAGCAGAAAATCAGCGACTCACACAGCTTCACCATTCAAAAACTGTGAGTTACTTTGAATCAGTGTTGCAGGAGTCGAGACTAGTCAAGTAAAGTTTGGCCTCTCAGCTACTTTAAGCCTCGGTCACATAGCCATTAGGTAGATCAGGCTAGTCTAACTAGCTGCATAAATACAAGTACTTCCGCTTATTCGGAAAACAAGCTAGACTTTTAGATTCATTTGCTCAATGCAATGGTCATGTGACCGTAGCTTTAGCTGTGTGCAGTGTTGCCAGATTTGGGGATATTTCTTAAAATGATAACTTTAAACTTTTGTGCCCAAAGAGGGCTTGCCAAAGAACTTACACATATTTGTTCAATTTTGGGGAAAATTTAGATGACATATTTGGCAACTCAGGTTGTGTGATAAGATAGTATGCGAATTTTAAGAGCTTTTTCTAGAATACTTTACGTCGTAAACTTTTTGCATTTACTGAAAGTTGGTTTCACTTGAAGTAACAAAAATAATCAAATTGAAATTTCAGTCAAATCTTGTATTTTTAAGTTATGACGTCATAGAAAGATAAATAGAAATGTGACCAAGTGACTACCCTATACAGGGCAAATTCTGGTCAGAGTTAGTGGAAATTCCAAATACCCAAACAAGAAACATTTGGCTACAAAAGATGCTTTATAGTACATTTCAAAATTTTCTCTAGTTTCTGGAAACATGAGTGACTTTATTTTAATGTCAGCAATAGAGGAGAATGAATTTTTATTGCGTTTTAAAAAAATTTGTGTTCGTATTCACCTAAATTCTTGAACTTCAATTAGCTGAGAAGATTTTCCTTAATGAATCTAATTTACTTGTTAGATACCCAAGGTAACCAGCTAAAAATTGGGATTTTTCCCGAGATAACATTTTTGTGAATAAAATATAGATGGTTTAGTTAAAATTAAATTTTAAGAACTTTCGTAAGATTTTCTTGAAAATTTGTTTCCGAATGTTAGGGAGAGGTTGCGTTCCTTCGCGCGGAATTATTAAAACGACAGACGATGTTCGACAAAGAAAAGCAAACCATTTTGAAAACCGTTGAAGCTAAAGAAAATCTTTTAAAGAGCATAGAGAAGTTGAAGAATAAAGAAATCGAGACTCTGAAATCGGAGCGAGTGAGTCTTCTCGACACAATCCTACTTCCTTCCTTGCCCTGGGAGTTTGTTCAGCCTTGGGCCAACTTTCTTTTAATCTTATTTTTTTCTATTTAAAAATAATGAAGGATTTATTTTACAGTTACTCTTGTGTCGACTTTTCGCTTCGTTTTAAAATCAATGTTAGTATGCAACTGCAAATTGTTTGCTTGAAAAATTTCTAGAAATAATTGAAAATTGGGTTAGTATTGTCTTGCGGAGTAAATTGCCATTTCGCGGAAAAAAAAACTCAATCGCTCTACAGGATTTCGTGAAGAGAGAACTCGAACTTGCGATCGAGTCGGTAGCAAAGTCAGAAAGGTCGAACAACGCGCAGCAGATGATGAGTCAGCAAAATCAGAAGCGAGTTTCGCGCGAAATGTCGCCGCGCAACGCCAAAAAACCGCGACTCGCAGCGAACATTGACGAGTGAGTGAGGAGAATTTTTTTTAATTTAAAAATTCGAACTATACTAATTGCTGTAGATATCTGTGATTATTGGGCTTGGTTGGGTTAGAAGCTTATGATGTTTTGTCGTAACTTTGGCGCCTATTTATTTTATAATTAATAGATCCTTCTTTGAAGAGAATGTGAAGCCACTGAAGCCACCTTGCAAGCATTCTTCTGTTCAAACGGAAATGAAAAAAACCCGGAAATACGCTCTAAGTGTCAAGAAAGAACAAGGTATAAAGAAACAAAAAAATTTTAATCCTATCTGTGAATGAGTTTCAAGCCTAGGTCATATAACCACAAGGTCTTTCGTACGACAGAGTTTCGCATCATTTCGTGAAGATTAATTAGTATGAACAACTTAAACTGTCGCACGACTTGCACAATCAACATAACATTTTTTTCGCGACTAGTTATACATCCGTCTTACGATCAACATACAACCATACATTGACATTACGAGTATGCGTACGAAAGTTGATAAGTCGACCCACGCATTTTTTGTCGCACGAGGCTTCAGCCACAGTTTTTTTTTTTTCAATCAGTGTTGTTACTTGTTAGCAATACCGTAAAACTTCTACCAAAATTTATTTACGCAATATAAATTTCAGGTTCCAACTATTGAATTTCCTCATTTCTGGCACTTTTCCATATTATAACCTAATAGCCTAATAGCAATCATACGATACGAAAAAGCTGTCTCGTTTCAATGAAAAAATAAATTTTTTGTTACAAATAAACTGGTACAGCTTTTCAATCATAATGTGGATTATCGCATGAAATAACTTTTAGAACATTGACTATTGGTCTCACCCAATCCACAATTGATATCAGACTAAATTTTTTCAATATTTTTTTCAGATGATATAATTTCTGATCTTGTTCGCTTGTCCGGCTCTCTGTCCTTGGTCACACACGATGGATCGGGAGTATCTCCTACGGGTAAGCCCCCCATCAAGCAGTGTTGCCAGATGTGGAGAAATTTACTAAAATATGAACAGAAAGCTATCCCAATAAAAGAGAAGTGTGTTTGGGACATGTTTTGAGGAAATTTTATTAACTTTTCTTGCAACACTGCCTTACAAGTTAGAATTAAAAATACCCCGTCGGTCTTTCCTGTTCATACGGCATTATAAGTAAAAAGGTATTCAGGAATGTTACTTTAAGGCTTAAATCTTTGTAATCTCATCTCAAATTTGAGACGAGAGAGGTTGGAATAATTGAGAAAAGATTGAGGTTTTCTTACCATCTCATCTCAAATTTGAAATGAGACGACTTACGAAGATGTTAGCTTAGAAGATAATAAGTCTGTATTAAAATAACTAATTCGAAAATTTCGCAGATTTGAACTCGAAGGACGCTGAGGGGCTCGCAAAAACTTTAAGTTTTCTTTGCAAGACGGCTGCAGGATGCCTTGGCAATGTCGAGTCACCACCTTGCACAGATGAAGATGACACTGTCTCCAGACAGATTGTAGCTAATTTGATAGCAGCCAGAATCACCTTCAGTCAAATTAAAGGAAGCAGATCCGTCATTGATGTACCTTCACTGTCAGAAGTTCTTAAAATTACAGCCGACAAGGTTTAGTTCTTGGTTCCTCAGCTCACAAATTCAGTTCTAGAAAGTTTGATAGTATTAAGGTTATAAGTAGGTGAGACAGAACTATAAGTCCGTCGTGCAATATTTTATTAAGCATTCGTGCGTACAACACTATAAGTCTAGCTTGCTACCATTTATGTAGATTTCGTACGTTTGACGTAATGGTTTTGTGACCGTGGCTGTTAACTGCGTGCACTCAACGTACATTTTCGTTGAGTTTTTAAGTTACCCGAGCATAGTCAAATATAAAAACGTCAGATACCTTTATTATTTTTGATGACAAGTTACACATATTCTTAAAGAGATTTTCTCGAAAGTCCATTATCACGGATGCCGTGACATCACTGGCGTGTCAGGTTCTGGATTCCGGCCACTTGAGTAAACCCGAGGCTCGAGATTTTTTGACTATTCTTGTTGCGACACTGCTTGACGTCGTGGCGAAAAAAGACGATCCGGTACGAAAAAGTGCAGTGCTGCTAGACAAAAGCATTAAAATTACACCAGAATCTAGAGGCCTTTCTGAACTTCCACTGTCTGAAGTTAATTATTTAATTATTAAATGTGGGACATTTAAATACTCATTAGATATTTGAACGATTCGCACTTAACATTCAATTTGAAGAATTGAATTACAAAAAAAATGTGTCCACATTATTTTATTGAAATTTCATATTGTTCATCTTACAAATCGATATAATTATTTGTCGAAAAACTATTAAAATAATTTTTTTACAAGCGAAACGATTCAAGTTTCCTGTGACTTTAGGAATCGGTGGATCGTCAACTCGCGATGACGTCATCGGCTTTGCGGATTTTGACTACAGCCTCTGAACATTACATTTCTCTATTCTGCTACATTCACAAAGGTCAGAATTAGAGATAGGCCCGACCTGGCTTGGCCCGGGTTTATGAATTTTATTTCTTACTTGACCTAGCTCGGTGTAAGGTTGCCTACCTCAGGCCAGGAATTTTTTCTATAAGACTGAGTCATACGTCATATCTGTAGCTTTTGAAAGAATGATTTTTTTTCTTATAATTTCCGCCAAATAGCACGTTCTCTCTCTCGGTAACCAGGGAAGAAATTATAGTGGATAATGGACTCCTGTCAAACTAGTTTAAATCTGGCCTTTTGTAAAAAAAAAATGATAAACTTTTTAAGGAAAGAGCACAAGCTTAGCAGGAGGGAATTAAAAAAAAATACGTATTTCCCTTCATAATACTTCCCTGGCAATAACTATCACCTGCTCATCATTAAATGGGCAGGCAGGGACGAAGTTTTTCATTAAGTTTCGTCTTCTGTTAGCTGATGTCTTCGTAGCTGAAATTTTTGTATCTGTCTAAGCTTAAGTCACTTGGCTTAAGACAGTCTTATGCTAATTTTTGGACCTGTCTCATGGTGGATTAACAAGCTGATCCTATAGCCAATGTAAGTCAGATACAGGCAGAATGGTGATAGGAAATTTTCATTCTTAGTCAGTCTTAAGTCAAGTTTCTGAAAACAGTCTTAAGACACATTTAAGCTTAGACAGTTACGAAAATTTAAGCTCGTAAGACGTCTCATCTCAAATTAGAGATGAGATGACTCAACAAGATATCAGCCGCTGTTGGTTGAACTTATTTGCAGTCGTCTCAAAAAGTCTCCTTCAACTTCCATTTTTCAATTCGATTTTTAATATCAGCTAAGTTAAGCTTGGTAGGCGTAATCGAATTTTCGCCTTTTTAGACACTTGCATCTTGCAACACATATGGTGTGTCGTAGAGCGATTGACGACGTTAAGACTTGAAACGACGTGTCGACGATCGAACGCCATTAACTTTGATAGCTTCATTCATCTTTGCCAATCGTACATTTCATTTTTCTCTTCATCGTTTGTAGACCGGTATATCTTTTTATATATTGAAATCACGTTCTAAGATGTCTCCTTTAAGTACTCTTCAAAAAGAAAATGTTTTTTTGCAAAACGGTCTAGTTTGTCTGAAGTGAAATAAATCTCATTTTCGAGTCTAGTTTTTGTAACCGCGTCGATAATTGACTTTTTTCAAACTTTTTTTCCTGTTTCAGTGCTTGTTCATCTGCTAAGCGTCGTAGCTGCTTGTACGACGGACTCAAATCCTTGGCAGCTCTTCTGTGGTGTCTAGTATCAGAAGCCGAACGTTGCGAAGTAAAAGGTAGAAGGCTGCTCTTCAGATTGTCGCAGTTTTCATGTTGTCAAATTATAAAATTGTGGCGAAACCACTATGCCGCAGTTAGAGTTTTTAAAAGTTTTAAAATTTCAATCGAAGTAACTTTAGTTTTCGACAGAATGGGTAATGCGACAATTTGAAAAAGGCAACGGTTTGAGCTTTTTTTTCTTTATCCGACCAGGTATCAATGTTTTAAACAAAGTACGAAATTATGTTACAACTTTGCTGTCTCACTTTCATTAATGAAACAAATTTTCTTTACTTACAAACTTAATTAGCTTTTCACTTGCATCGTGCTTTCTCGCGTAAAACAGGTTTTATAACTATGATACCAGGTATCGATATGGATAGACTGTCTCGCTATAGAAAAAAATATAAATTTTATTCATCAACAAACGTGTGACTAAAGTAATGTGAAGTTTTATAACACTGACTCCAAGGAACGACGCCTGTACCTGAAAATCTCCTTTCTGCATTGAAGTCGACGATTCTTTGTCTTCATTTTTCATTCTCATCAGATCCGGATTCATTTGGCAAAGCTTTGGCGGAGGATCCAGTTGTCAAAAGACTTTATATCTGGTACTCATTTTACAAAGCTGACTTAATTACATTATTAATTGAATTTAAAGAAACTGGTTGCTGGTATTAATTTATCAAATTTTCAAAATAGCCCTGTACAAATAAGCTTGTACATTTCATCTCAAAACAAGTAGTTCCTTTCTGACTAATATATTATTCAACATTATTGTACCAATGCCTTTCATTGTCACAAGGATTTGTTAACAGTTCTACTCTCTAGCTTTCTATGTTGTAACTTTTGAATATATGATTCACTTAAACTGCCCACAGGACTTCTCGACAGCTGAACAATGTGAAGTCCATGCTCAGCTTAGGGAATAATATAGGTATGTGTTAATTAATTCATCTTTTACATTCATATTAACTCAGCTTAAAATTTCTATATTTTAATAGCTTAGATTTTCATTTTGAAATACTTTTGAATCTAATCCTTATATATAGGCAAAACCACAATTTCCTTTCAAAAATCATTACTTGCTGTGAGCATACTAAAAAAATTATTTGAAGAGGCAACAAATTGTCTTGAAATTTAATAGATGAAATGATAAGAATATTTTCAAACACATCTAAGGCCAGGGAAATGCTAACAAGGGGAATAGGACTATACAGCTTTCCTTCTGCTAAGCTTGTGCTCTTAACATAGGAAGATATTTTTATTTATTTTACAAAAGGCCAAGTTAAAACCAGTTTGGCATGAGGTCCATTGTAAAGTGTCATTCCTCTCATTAGCTTTTTCCTGTTGGGGATAAACTGGCTTGTTCCCCTTCTAAAAAAAAATTTCTTGTAATTATTTTTTTCCACAGATGAAGTTCTTCTCAATCTATCAGTCGACCTTGAAGATGACAAGTAGTTTCAGCAAAATTCGGGATAAGATCTGCCTTGTGCCATTCAGGAAATATATAATCTATGGAGTTTATTACAGTTTTGATATGAAATGAAATATACGTATGTTTGTTTGTTTGTTATTACTTTGCTGCGACATTCCAACCAATTTTCTCAGCATCTTCAATATACAAGATTTGTCTGCAGTTACATCTAGCGTTTTTATAGACAATGATACCAACTTCCATTTGATGTAAAAAAAAGAATGAATACTCTAGTACCCAAGAAAAAAGCTCTTGAATTTGTGCTCTATGACATCATCAAAAATGTATACCATCAGGTAAAATAGCTAAGTGGCCAACCCATACTTTTTAAATCTCTATTCCAGCGAAGTAGGTTTAGTGTGGCTTCAATACCTAGGAGATTAGGATAGGTAATATTCTTAAACAGTAAAATACTCTAATTAATCCCCTGCTCAGTTATACAATGTTACCTAGTTCTAAAAATGGTTACAGAAGGTTATTTTGAGCTGTATACGGGACCAAAACAATGCGACCAAATATTGTTATATTTAATATTTTGGTCACGCAACTTGGTCCTGCGTACAACTTCAATTAATTTCAAGAACTATCTAGCGACTACAGTCAAGGTATTTTTATTCAGTTGATACCAACGTCACTGTCATCCAGGTACTGAAAAAAATTATGTAGCACTCGAATAAAGCTTAAAAGGATTTTCAAATCTAGCAACACCTAATATTTTCCCCTAAATTTCTATTTTCTAACGTTTTCTCCAATTATAAGATTTATGAAGAAGTCTTTCAAGCTGGCATAATCCTGTCGTCACTGACATTTACCACTAGATAAGAAGGGTTGAGATATTTTTTCAGTTTTTAGACTCATTCACAATAAGAGTAATAATATTGCCTCTTTGATTCGTACTAACCGTTTGTAATTACCAAAAAATTTTCAACAAAAAATATTCGATAATTTGAGAAAGG
>LR051163.1:0-13887 GCA_900607525.1 Apocyclops royi
GATAAAGCACTCCAGCCTTGGGCCTGTACAGTTTAATCATGAGCTTTAGGCGGAAAATGTACCTCACACGGATGATGGGCCTAAGGGACCTAGCTAGGATGAAGGAGATCCCCCAGAAGAAGAAGGACCTCATGAAGCGGAGGGCTTATACGATATTCCCAAGGAAGAAGAAGAAGTTGATGAAACCGAGGAGGAGGAACCCATACACCTTAGGCTTACCCAACACCACCACCCCTTCCTCCCAGATGACGGGATCATATGCCCAGTGATGAAAGTTACCTGGAAGCCAAGGCCACTCCTCTGAGCCGACAGGATTTCTGGACACCAACCTGGACCACTGGACCACCACTGGCTGTTGAATGGACACACCAGGTCCCTCTCCTCGAAGGGACATTATTGCCACCCGGTTTAGGTATATCCGGTTTCCCAGGCTAGACTTCCCAGAGGTCAAGCACAAACCAGAAGAGGAGAAGACCCCCACCCCACCGAGGGCTTTAATAGCCAATGAACAGCTCTTTATGGACCGACCTCAGGAGGTCCTCCATACTATTTTGCTGTCCTCGTGCCCCAGCACCAACCCAGGGGCCTTTGACTTAAGACTTAACCAGTTACAACCTCTGGAGACTGAAATGACCGCCCAAATGCTACTGCTATGACTCAAAGTTATTCCCAGCCATGGTGGGAACTTTTGGCCCTGGCTGGATAGATATATAGGGTACAGAGCGCCCTCCACACATACGATGACAGCAGGCCCCTCTCGGCAAGCGTTGCCAGCAGCTACAGAAAGACCGCCCCAGCCAGGGCCGTCTTCCGGAACCTCAAGAACTCAGTCAAGCTCATCAATGTCATCTAAAGACCTCTTTGCCAAATCATCGAAGATGAGAAGGACTCCCTAGTTTCAAATAAGCTTGTGGTTTTACCCCGGGTACTTCGGTTTTCCCACAAGACATAACTTAAATCCAGACTTCAAATTATATTGACCTGACCGGATATTGATTAAAGTTTGATGTCTGGAGGTCTGTTGTGAGCTAAGAAGTTAAGTTCTAAACAATTCTGTAAACCAAACAGTCGAACAACAAAACTTGCAAATACTGTAATCTTAATTTCAACTTCATCACTTAACATTGTCATATAAACTGGTATCATGAATAATAATACCAAAGAGATGCTATTTGTACCTTGACACAACTTTCCTCTAATAGTCAACCCCAGCACTACTCTAATTCACTGTTTTAAACAGGCCGCACGAACAAATATTTTCCCTTTTTACTAATGCACTATCTTTCCTCTTCTAAACAAATGATGTAGCAAATTTGTTGATGTTATAAATTGTACCTAAGAGAAATACATGAGTTCCACATCTCAATTCATTGCATTCGGATGGTTTTTGCTAATCAAAAGAACAAAGACCTTCAAAGGTAATGTTATCTTGATCTAGTATTAGTCTACCATCTTTAGGTCAATTTGTACAAAAGGGGTGAGATAAAGTCTAATTGGGCTAGCTTAGTCAGAACATACTAACTCACCATTTCTACTTTAACAGGCCATTAGGTAAAGTATGATAGCAATGTGTCTCTAACCAGATAGAAATGAACCTAAAGGAGAGGGCAGTATTTGACTGAATCCAAATGTAACTAAGCTAGAGGGTCAGGTTGCTGTTACTCGGGTTCATTCCCTAACATTAAAACGACCTAACTTAGAGAATCCAGGCCCTCTGGTCCTGACAGAGGGTGAGTACATCCTTGCTTAATTTAGGTTCTTTACTAAGCAAGTATTCCAATCCATTCTGTACCGAAAATACATGTTCAATAAATACTTATGACAACTCCTATTTCATTCCCGTGCAAATGAAATGGTCTAGCTTACCTTGGCTAGTAGTTCTCTTATTTAATGCTTCATTCTGTCTGACAATGAACCACTTAAACCTTTATGTATTTATCTTGTTGAAAGTGAGACACAACCAATTCAAATTGCCAGTAAGGACTGCTTTATTTTTAAGAACAAAATTATAACAAACTTGTACAGGATTAACAGGTAAATTCAATCATAAACTAGGAACTTTTTAAATAGAAGCATGCTTCACAGTCCCTCCATGGAGCAACACGGGCTCCATTTAGTCTCGCTTCTCATCCTCGTCAATCATGCGCTGCAGGGACCACATGACGGAAGACATATGTCTATCTGGGGTACCTGTAACATTCACCTCTCCAGCGACTTCCAGATGACTTGGACCTTCAACCGCATTCACATCTTCGAAATGTATGAGGTCTTCGACCATACCTGTCTCTTCAGGGGGGGTTAATTTCTTCAAGAGCAATTACTTCAGGCCTTTCTTGGTCCCTCTCCGCCTCCAACTCATCCAGTAGCGCGTCGCCCACGTACCCAATGAGGGCCCACACACGGCTCCTAGGCTCATTGAAGTCGATCACTGCGCCAAGAACGGTAACAAGTTCTTGAAACAAGGTCGGCCTGACATTCATGACTGTGTTTAGGAGCTCCGCCTTTGACTCTGTTGTCTCGAATTCTTCCAGCTTCTTACGAGCTTTGTAGCGATCCGGATCTCCCGTGGTCTCTGGTGTTCTCAAGTCGAGAAGCTCTTTCATTTTTGGATAATTCGCTATCTTTTCCCCAAACAGCCAAAATCGATAAACTCTTGTTTTAAATAGGGGATGAAATTCTGGATCTTCTACCATGTGGACCAATCTGGCTATGAGATTCATTATATAAAATTCAAGATAATTCCTCACGATCTTGACGAACGAATCATGGTGCGCAGCTTCGATGTGACCCAACAACCCACACTTTGAGCACGTGCTGATCAGGGTAGGACAACACAGGATTGAATGTGAGGTTTTGTCAGTACAGTACGGATACTCGCAGTTCAGATCTCTAAAGCAACAGGTGTTTGTTTCTTCCATCCATCAACACTTGCGACATAGCCAGTTGAAAGACTCCTCAGTGCCCATGGGCATACTCATCACTGCTTGTAACAAACGATACCTTGTCCAAAAGGCTGACTGCCTTGTCTTCCTTCGAGTTCGCAAGCTTGATACGACGACATCCAGGTTAAACCGCTCGGCTGCTTCTCTGTTGGTTGTCAAAGAGCCCATGGGTCGGTGTATCCCATAAGCCTGTGGAGCGACTCGGGTGAGAACACTCAAATTTTCTTCATCATCAATGTCTGCTTCGTTAACAATCCAGCCAAAAAAGGCTTGCAATTGTGCAAAGACCTTCTGCTTGAAGTAGATAATAGCCCTAGCCGTCATGATGGAAGGGTTGTATAGCTCCCGAGCTCGTACCTCTATCTTTCATCCTAGAACGCCTGATTCCAACACTGTTTCTGATACTGGTGCTCCCGAGACATGTCTCAGATCAACGATGCTATGAATTAAAGTTTGCATATGACAAGCTGGTGAGCGATGAGCTTCCTCCATTACTTTGCCATAACTGATGTCGTTCATGACACACTCCACTACCCCGGGCAACTTCAAATGCCCTATCTGGGCATACCAAAGGTAAAATTTCCCATTGGGCATACCTATCACATAGTACAGGGTCTGATCCTGTACCTCGGCGTACACTGACATGAGATACAGTTCTTCCAAAGCTATCTTGAATTCTCTGATCAGTTCCTCTTGCCCATCCTGAATGTTAATACGGAGATTAGGAATCGCTTGGCCGGCCTCCTCCACCCTCCATGATTGTTGGAAAACCTTCCAATGATCGATACCGAAATATCCGATAACTTTTTCAGTCCAGATCACAATTGGCTCTAGATCGTCTCTCTGCTCTCTTTAATGCCTTTTGCGGTCTCGACGATGATCGCTCACATGCGAGAGACTACTCGAGGGATAAGGCTCCTCTAGACGAGTACGACCTATTGTTCCACAATCTATCCGATCGATCAGGTGTCTTCAAAGATCTTGATACGCTTCTTCATATGGGTTCATGCTGTGAAGAAAGGGACACATTAATTACAAAAGACTCTTGGCTCCAATGTACAAATTCTAGTAATGGGCCTTTCAAATTCCCCTTCTGAAGTTCTTATATAAACCTTTCTAACTTTCTTATCTTTAGAAGAAATGACCATAGTGACTACAGCTAGTTTCCACAGACCCCTATCTAAAATTAGGTTCTAACTCTAATACGAGCTCTCCTTTTGAAACATTAAGTCAAGTAGTCTTCCACCGCTGACGATTCCTCATTTGTGTGACATAATGTTCGAGAAAAAGGTTCCAGAATTTCTTGACAATTCTGTGAATTTCCTGCCATCTTTTATTTAAAGTGTCCACGTTACTCAATTGACAGACAGACCCTCCCAGGTCACCAAAAATAAAATGATTGGGTGTCAATACAATAAAATTTTCTTGTTCATTAACTCTGGTCAGGGGTCTGGAGTTGATTAAAGTGGCACAGCGATATACAACGGTCCTGAACTGATCCATGTTTAGTTCTGTCTTAGGCTTAAGCTTCTTGAAGGCTCACTTGAAAGCCTTCACCATGGTCTCGTAGACTCCTCCGTAATGAGGCCCTTGAGGTGGTGTGAAATGCCATTGAACTTTAGCAGAGACTTCTTTTTGAACTAGATCCTCTTGGAGCAATCTCACCCAATTTTCCAGCTCTTTGTCTTCTGAGGTGAAAGTCCTAAAGTAGTCTGACAGGATCGCTGAAGGAATTCCTCTGATGTGCACAAATCGGCTAACTGCATTCATGAAAGATTCCTGGTCCATTCCTTCGGTAGCTTCGAAGTGAACCGCTCAAATTTGAAGACAGGTAAACACTAAAACATAGCACTTTTTCCTGGCCTGTCCTCTTTCGAATTTGATCTTGAATGGTCCTGCAAAATCCAAGCCAACTTTGTTGAAAGCCTTCAGGGGTTCCTCGAAGGGATACTGAGGGATTTCTCCCATTAGTTGCTCTGCCAGTTTGGCTCTGAGCTTTCTGCACTTGAAGCAGTCAGCTCTAATACTTCTTAGCAGATTTTCCAAACTGATGACTTCGAACATCATTTTCAGTTTTGCTTTGCATGCTTCGATCCCTAAAGGATGCTCATACGTGTCATGATACTTTTTCAGGATTAGCATTGATCTGTGAGTTCTTGTCAATAGGATTGGGCACCTCATGTTGAAGGGTCGGAAGGACAGTTGCAACAGTCTTGATTTGCATCTGACCAACCTGTCACTCCCTATGAACAGATTCAATGATTGGAACTTCTTGGGCTTTTTATTGTCTCCTAATTCCTCTCTTATGTTTTGGATGATGTCCGACTCTTTTTGACATGATCAAAATACAAATTGGATGACCGAGTTTCTCACGTTGACCCTTTTGCTTACTTTGTCCAAGATGTACGTCATTATTCGCATCAGGTTATCAAGGTCCGAGAATCTTTTCAAAAATGGTTTCTCTGATCCTACGGAATGGAATGTTAAGGCTACGCCCCTGATGAACTCTTCCAAGTATTCTTTTTTGACTTCCTTGAGGGCTTCTTGTCCTGCTTTAATTTCGAATTTTGCTTGAGAAAAGAAGGGCCTTGCCACCATAGGGTCCTGTTTGTGAGTTCTTCCAAATTCAGCATCCTAGTTGTAACGTCAGCTGGATTTTCGTCTGTTGGCACATGTCTCCAGTTCTTTGGGTTTGTCCTTTGTTGAATTTCACCCACCCTATTGGAAACAAAAATCTTCTGTGCATGAGGCGGTGTATTGATCCAGCAGAGGCAGTTGCTCAAGTCTGTCCAATATGTGATGTGTTCCGCGTTGAACTTCAAGGCCAATGCTATCATGTTTCCGAGCCTAGCAGCCATCAAACAAGAGTTCAGTTGATTCCTTGAGATGGACTGAGTTTTTGAAGGCATTACCCGAGCCTTAGCACAGATTAAGGAAGTTACAAAATGTGAATCTTCCTCACACTCCCTCCTTGGAACTTCCACTCTGGCATAAGCTACACATTTGAAAACATGTTCTGAGCTGTCGCAGAACACGTGAATTTAGATCGATTTTGCTTTGTCAAATTGAAAGTGTTGAGGAATCGAGATGAGAGCTTCCACTTGAAAAAGCTCTTCAAGCCATTTTTCCCAGTCTGAGGCCACAGCATCTGGTATGACATCGTCCCACTTCCATCTGGAACAAGTTACCTTTTGAAGAATTGATCTAGATCGAACGACGAAAGGGGCCATGAACCCTAAGGCGTGGTATGAATGTCATCTGAAATCTTAGGGGGTATCGCAGTGTCCAATGAGTGAGGCCTTGAATCCCTTGAGCTACCTTGAAGTCTTCTACCATGTCGAATTTTGCTTTGAACCTAAAAGTGTCGGTCGCAGCATCCCAAATAAGTCCCAACGTTTTGCAGGCTTCTAATATTCCTTCTTTATCTTCTTTAAAGGACACGTTACTTGACAGGAGGTCCATTGGGATATTTTTCAACAGAAGCTGCGAGTTGGAATAAAACTTGGTTACTTTCATGTAGATGAAGTTGAGGGCTTTCATGAAAGACTTTGAAAGATCCAGCAGTTCCTCCTCATTACGGGTACTGCCTGACATGTTGTCCATGTAAGTGCGCTCCTCCACCGCCAGTTTGACCGTGTTGTTGTCAGATGTCTCTGCTGCGAGTTCTAAAGCTTTTTGACTTTAGTTAGGTGAAGACTTATTACCTAACAGGACCCTAGTGAACTGGTATGGCTCGTCATTCCAGAAGAAGCGATGAAATTGTCTGTCGTTTCTATCGAGTCTAATTCTTAAAAACATTTCTGATACGTCGCACATCATTGCAAATTTAAATTGTCTAAATCATAAAAGAATTGATGGCAAGTCATTAAGCCTGTTTGGTGTGTCAAGAATTTCAGGATTTAACGATTTCCCTCTTCTGTCTTTTGCTGCTGCGTTGAAAACCAGTCTCACCTTTGTTGTCGACCTGTCTTTCTTGACGACAGGGAAATATGGCAGATAGAATTGATCCTGTCTATTTAGCTCGTCGAAATGTGTCACTTTTTTGATATAGCCTTTCCGCAGATAATCTTTGAAGATAACATCTATGTCCTTTGCTGATGTTCCTTTTTTCTTCAGGTAAGTTCCGGAATTTGTCTTTCTTTGCCTTGCTGCGACAACTCCTGTATTGTCAGCGAGTTCTGGGCTTTGCTCCCTCCATGGGACCTGTGCTACCACGATTGAAATACCTTTGTGTGTATTGATTCTCAGCCTCATTTTTTCATCTGCTGATTTTTCTTCTTCTGACCACAGGAGTTTATTTTTCTTGTTGTTTTTTGAAGATCCGGGCAGGTAGTAGTCTTCCTAGATACCAATGGCTTCCAAGTCGAAGAGCTTCTTGACACTCTCTCGTAAATTGTCTAAGTCCTCCATGTAGGAGACATCCTTGGGCATGTCGACTTTGATGTTTTATGTGTTGTGATTGAACTTAACTAAAGACAGATGGTAGGTTACGTTGGATAATAATTTGTCAAACTTTTCACATGATTTATTCCCATTGTAACCCATTTGCCATTCTTGATTAGGCTGCTCTGTCTTTGGAAACCATCAATTTAAGCCTAAGGTTCGTCTTACGAAGTTACCACAGTCCGTAAAGAATGGCATGAACTTCATAGGTCTCTTCTCCATTGTTTCATCAATTAGGTGGTGGACCTCTCTGAGAGCTGTGTATCCGAAGATCAACTTGGCGACTACTGGTTCATCCATCTTTGTCTTTACGAACTTGAACCTGAACAAGTTCTTGTAGTCTGTGCCGATGATCATGTCCAATTTTGCGTTTTCTGGTAGGGGCTCAAACGGGATGTTTTTAGAGACTTGTATTCGTGTTTGTGGATAGACCAATCCACAAGGCATCCCCCTCCTCCTAGAGTTGGGATAGACCACGCTTGCATGGTCGTTAACGCATCTCCTTGACATGAATTCATCTGGAACTGAATTCTTCTTGCATCGTATTTTTGAGACCCTGTTGCACCTGTCACTTGTCTTTTTGTTGTATCAAGGACTGGTAGCTTCAAGAAATGAATTATTTCATCTGTTATGCAAATTGATTTTGAACCTGAGTCAAGTAATATGCAGACTTTTGTCTGTCGTTTTCCATTAGACATTACGGCTACAAATGTCTGAATGGAAATTTTCTTGATTCTTCTGTTGAAATTGTATTTTAGAATCGTGGTGCTCAAAATCGCGTCGTCGCTGTCGCAATCTTCGTCGTCAAAGGTCTGATTTCCGAACATCACCAGAGCGTCTGCAAAGTAGGCCTCGTTGTTGATGGTTGACTCTGCTTCTTCAAAAGCGATGAAGTTTACTGTACCATCCGGATGTAGAAGCTCGTGGTGCCAGGCTTCGCATGAGTCGACTCCACATTTTGTCCTTTTTACTTTACAATTCCTGATTAGATGGCCTGGGATCAGGCAATTGTAGCAAATCCGGTTCTTTTTAGTGTATTTGTATCTCTCGTTCATCTTCATCTCTTTGAATTTGTTGCAATCGGCGAGTAACAAATGTTCCTTGTCACAAAGAGGGCAGGTTTTCTTACTTGTTTCTGGCTTTTTCTCTTCTTTTTTATTACCTCCAAACCTCGAAAACATCTTTGACATCTTGCCTGCTGCCTTCTTCTTCCCTGGGTCCTTACTTTCATTCCATTTTGTGATGAAAGTCTCCATGTGGACATCAGAATCAAGGCTGTCATCTTCGGGAGAGGATTCTTGATCCGAATCCTGCATGAATATCACTTTTTCTCTAGTTTTTCTGTGTCCTTCGATGGCAGCCAACTCATTCTGTTGTATTTGGTAGTTGACCCATTTTAGGAGATTGGAGAAGCTTGTTTGGCGGTCCTCCAACGGCCATCCACTTGTCTCAACCCATCGCCTGAATCCTTTGATCAGTTTTGGTGACAGCTTGCGTTTAAAGTTGATGGACAAGTTCGATCGCTCGTCCTCCATTTCTCTTCGGCCACCTTCTTGTTCAGTGCGAAACAATTGGAAGAGAACCATGTCTCCCTCCAGTTGTTTTAAATTCTTAGTCTTGACGTCGGACAGAACTGGTAACTTTTCTTTGTTTTCCTGCATCACCAGTTGATATCTGTGTTCGCCTCCGTATGTGTTGTCCAAGAATTCCCATATCCTGTGATAATTATGAAGGTTCATCTTGGCTCCGACACGCAACCTAGCTTATCTCGCAATTTCTTTTGACAAGTGTTGTGTTAGGAGAAGAACTAATCCGCTTCCGTTGTCTCTATAAAGGCCTTCATAGATGTCCTTGAAGGCCATTCTAAAATACGGATAGTCCACATAATCTCCTTCAAATTTCATGACTTTGGGCTTCTCTACCTGGGAGAAGTCCTTTTGTTGTCTCCAGGGTTCCGCTGCTGGTGGAGGTGGCTGCGGAGTTGGGAGACTGGACATCATTGTTGTCATGATTGTAGGTGGTAGGGAGAAGTTAGTTCGGGCTCAAGGTCGATAAGTTCCATTTTCTTCAAAGAACTTTGGTGGCGGTCTGCTCTGAGAAAACGTATTGATTGCTAAGTCGATCAAGTTGTAGGGTGACCAAGCTGATGCTAGGGTTGAGATTTGCGTCCTTGGGGTAAACGGTGGGGCCTCGCATGAGAGGCCTGCTGATGCTCCTTGGATCTCCATGTCCAGCAGTGACCCATCCGATCAACCTTGTTTTTCCTAATTTTGCTGGAGTTCGAACTTCTGACGTTCAAACTCGTTGTTGACCTTCCAAAAAGTCTTGTTTCTGGTGGTCATCTCTTTCAGGGCTATGCTATTCTTGGCTTCAATTTCCAGGATGGTTGCTTTGTTGTTGGCCCTGACTTCAGCTGCAACCCTGTCTGCCTGACTTCGCACTTCCTGTGTGGTTTTTTCCATGTCAGCCTTCATGTTGGCTAACATTTTTCAGTTTGGGTGCAAAGTTCTTGTGCTCTCTTCTCTGTGTCTGCTTTGGCGTGGGCGAGAATCTTTTCATTCGTGACGGACGTAAGGTCGGCTGTGGCTTGGACGCTGTCACTGGTCATCTTCATGAGATCCATGAGTTTTTCCAACTTCTCATCCATTTTACCCAAGATTTTATTCTCCATTACTTGAAGATTTTCCTTCAGGGTGAAGGTCGAAGATGTAGAGTCCACGCCTGTTCTACGAATGGATGCTTGAGAGAATCCATGGAAGTCGTCCTCTTTGTTGTTCCTCATGGCCCTGAGTCTACCCAAGATGGTGTCTGCCCTGTCAAGCAAATAAGGGGATGAGGTTCTCGGGATTGGAGCTTGTTACTTGTCGTCGTCGGTCGAGCTGTTTTCTGCCTCGGCATTCAGAATCAGTGGTGGTGTCGGGTCCGTGGTTGCCTCCTTGTCTGATCCTAGGAGCAGCTGCAGCAGGTCTTGACCTGCAACAGGGACGTCGTCTTCAGCCGCACCTTCATTTGTTGGTTTCTAAGGTTCTGATTCGATTTCTCGGATCTTGTTCAACTTTTTCTCGAACCTGTTCCGCAAAAACTCTGCCTGACGAAGCGCTTTCCGTATGAAGCACGAGTCTTCATGATTTGGCTTTCCGTCGGCAATAATCTGGTTTCTTGCCTTGATCTTGTTCAAGGAAAGCCTGAACTGCGGCTTGATGTCCTTGAGGTCTTCATCTTTCAGCCCATTGAAGGAGAGCTCGAGGTGGGCTACAGCTAGTAGTTCCCTGCTACGGACCTTAATACTCTTGAAATAGGGGTCCGTTGTAGAAACATTGTCCAAGTCTTCCCTCTAACTCCTAAGGCCAACAGGTCTTTATCATTATGCCAGACCTTGTATCTACCATCGGCCAATGAACTCATCTTAGCATAGTTAGATCGATAAAATCAGTAAAAGGTAAAATGATAAAAACGAAATCAATTGAATAAAAGAAAATGGTGAAATTGGTAAAATTTAAACACTTCGATGAGTTTGCTTACTTTGTTTTGATGAGATTCCTGTGAGGACGGTCCTGGATGGCTTGAGATTTACTATCGATTTAAAGTTGGGGTGACGCTTGAGTCAGCCTTTGAAGATGAGATGAACGATGTGAAGTTGCGGATTTCGCTATTAAAGTTGGGTCAAACCTTGCGTTGACCTTGATGAGGTGTTGAGGTGGGATGCGGTGTGGCTCTTCGTGTTAGCACTTAAACTAACCTTGATGATTTGATGGGAGCTTTGGTGAAAGTGTCTCTGAAAAACTTGATAAAGGCTTTGAAAAAACTTTGAAAACTTTTTAAAAAACTTTGATAAAACTTTGAAATGTACTCATTGAAAAACTTCGAACCAATGGGAAGAATGCGTGGTATTTTCTTCTGAGGATGCGGAAATTGGATTAGGGATTTACTGGTCTTGTTGTTGTTTTTGGGTCTTAAGTTGTCCCATTCCACTTCAGTGAGTTGGGAACTGGACAGCTTATTTCCAGAAATGTAGTCAATAATATGTTTGAATTTTTTTAATTTCTTCATTCTCCGCTATATTCTTAAATTTTGAATATTTGACTTCGAGAATTTTTTGACATATTTCGACATCATGACGTCTCTAAAGGCCTTCGATTTTTTCATAATTTTGAAAAACAGCATGCATCCATGTATTCGTTATCACCCGATAAGGCGAGTGGACGTGAATCTTTATTTTCTGACCTTTTTTGAAATTTCTTGCAACAATTGGCTGTGACTTTCCTTTTGGGTTCCCTGTTGACAGCCACTTTCTTGATGGACAACGTGCAGCCCTACGAATTTGGTAGGAAGAAACCGAAGACTCCCATTAAGACTCCTCCTGCCAATCCTAATATCCCCAACCCTTCGATGACAGAAGACCTGGTGCGCCAAGTTCGGGAGAATTACCCAAAATCCCCCATGAAGCATGTGGCTTTACGATGGGTTAGCGCATCTCAGGACTTGCGTGACGGTATGCCCTGTCCCAGCAATGTCTTCCTCTACCGTCATGTGTGTAGGGGATGCATCACTCATGATGAAGCATTAGAGTTCTCACTGGATCATCGTGGTGATTTTCAACAGAATTCGGTTTTGTTTGGTGAATTTGTTTGGCGACAGGATGATCGAGGCTTCTGTTTTAATGATCAGCCTGGCCCTGCATTTTGATGTGATGGCGAAACAGGTACTTGTCACCACTTGGGCAATCAATGTCAATTTTTCCACGATCCGTCCAGGAACCACCTGGTTGCAGTTCAGTGTCATGACACTGGATTGTTGACTTTCATAGACATTGCTACATCCGAACGGTTCCGTGAGAGAAGGCCTTGAGATGTTGTTCGAGTGGAAAATTCTTGTCTATTTATTTGTTTCAAAGTAAATTATTGTGATCATTTTATTCAGACAACTTTTTTAGAAGACTATTCCAAAAATTTTTTAACAATGAGTTCATAGAACCTCTGACATAGAAGAAAATCTTTAATGTAAAGAAATAAACTATTTTGAATGTTCGTATGTCTGTGGTCTTATGTGACGTCCTAACATCACTTTTTAAGTACCTAGTTCAAAATTTTAATTGTGCGTCTTTGCGAGACGCTGTAACTGCCTGAATGATGGCCAGGTCTAAGTGAAAACCTTCAGATTTCGACGTAAAATTGCAACCCTAATTTAAGTTGAATTTCCATATTTTACACTTTTGATACACTCTGAGTATACCTGACTAGGTTAGATGTTTGACTAGAGAAGGCCCCTAGGACCAACTTAGGGTTAACCATCTGTCATAACATCAGTTTGTCCAAGACTGATCTATTAGGAGGAAGAATGTCAAAGTCGCGAACCCTTGCCGAGACTAAGGTTACCTTCGAATGATTTCTTGATTTACGCTTTTTACATCTTCATGCCTCAGCCAAAAACATGAAACTTCTGAGGTCGGATGTGGCTGGTGACAACTCAACTAGGATGCCGCCAGCTTACCGGCTTTAACACATAATGGTTACCACAACAAAATGAATGTTAACATGTATTCGAATTAGAAAAGTACTGTCATGGATAGCAACATGATTATTCGCAATCTTATTTTCTTGCCATGATACAGTCGTGACGATCACGGTGAACGACAGTAAATTCTTGCCCCATAGCTAGATTAGGAGGGTCCGGTACTCATACATACGATATTCAGACCTCTTACAAACTGGTAGCTTTCTGCTCTAGCCCCATAATCAGACCCCTTTACAGAATGCAAGTCCAGACCCAAATTAGTCTGGTTCAGGGAACCCCGGTGTGAATCCCGTTTTTCAGGTGCTTACAAGTACTGGCTACCCATTTGATGTTAGAAGTTTGATTGCGAAAAGATAGTCGATAGTCCTTGGTCTATGGACTACACGATCTGCGCCATGTAACTCGGGTTCATTCCCTAACATTAAAACGACCTAACTTAGGGAATCAAGACCCACTGGTCCTGACAGAAGGTGAGTACATCCTCTATTAATTTATGTTCTTTACCAGGGACTAAGCAAGTATTCCAATCCATTCTGTACCGAAAATACATGTTAAATAAATACTTATGACAACTCCTATTTCATTCCCATGCAAATGAAATGGTCTAGCTTAACTTGGCTAGTAGTTCTCATATTTAATGCTTCATTCTGCTTGACAATGAACCACTTAAACGTTTATGTATTTATCTCCTTGAAAAGGAGACACATTCAATTCAAATTGTAAGTAAGGACTGCTTTATTTTTAAGAACAAAAATCATAACAAACTTGTACAGGATTAACAGGTAAATTCAATCATAAACTAGGAACATTTTAAATAGAAGCATGCTTCACAGTTGCCATTGGGCCAGTCTCTCCCCTTGGCCAAACAGGGCTGAGGAGGGCTTCATTTCAAACTGTCTTCTTTAATAATTAACTTTAAATGGGCTAGTTTTTGTCATTTACTAACGTTTGATTCATATTCAATCATTCTTTTAAACTTTTAAGGTGA
>LR051165.1:0-13857 GCA_900607525.1 Apocyclops royi
CCTGGGAGGTAGAAGTGGGTAACTATACCTATTAACAGCATCCTAGCTTGGGTGTTTTGGTAAAAATAAGCTTAAAGCCTCGGTCACATAATATCCATTGGTTCGAGGGCATGAAATCATGAGTCTAGATTGTTGTACGAATGCAAAAAAAGTATTTTTATTTGTTCAACTAGATAGAATTGGAGTTTTGTGCACCCAACCCGGTGGTTATGTGACCGAGGCTTTAATAACAATCGACCAATTCCAAATTTGTCCGTCTTGTGGATCAAGATGAGTATTCACAAAACATTTTGTGGATATTATCCCAGAATTTAGACTACAAAAGGGGCACAGTAGAAATAAGGCAGCTTGTTTTTTTTGGAAAAAATGACTTTCGTGGTTAGCTTTCATTTCCTCGGGAATTTAATGGGCGAAGGCAAGGCTTCGTCGTCTGATTCGCCCCGTGTCAACGTCGAAGACGAAATCGAGGCTGTGGGAGAGGCCGTGGATGAAGCGATAGACGAGACGGCCGATACCACAGCAGCAACAGCTCTGGGTGCCATTCTGACTAGATAAGATTTGGCTCGGGGTCCGAGCCCATCTAAAATCGTCGGGCCGTCATTCTCGTGCTTACGCAAATGGCGATCCAAGTTCGTTTGCTGTCCAAAGCACCGCTCGCAAATGGGACACTTGTACGGTTTTTCCTTGTTGTGAATATTTCTTACGTGTCGTTGGAGATTGGACGATATTGAAAACGATCGATCACACGAGTGACACTTATAAGGCTGCTCTCCAGTGTGAGTTCTCAAATGTCTCGTTAAGTTGGCAGATCTGGGGAACGTCTTACCACAGTACTTGCAACCGTAGCGCTCGGTTTTTTGCAACTTGTTGCTCGGGGCCGGGGGAGGTGAAGTGCTGAGCATTCGTTTTAAAGTTTTTTGTACTGTTAAGATAGTCGGGGATAGAGATCTACTGTCTCCCTCTCTTGGTAGCGGGGATTTTGCTCTGTAAAAAAATTTCTCTGGCGTTGAAACATCCCCTTTTCCACTGAGGACACTCGCTGCCACCATTAAGTGTTGTCGTGTCAAGCTTGATCCACTTGTTGGAATCTTTTTGAGTGTTTCGAAACCATTTAAGATGGCACTTTGAGCAACGGCAGTGGCCACGCTGGCCGGCACGGCAGGAAAGACTGAATTTGGCTCCTTGGAGGTGCTAACTTTAAAATGATCGGACTGTTTTCGAAGTGATGAATTTTGCCGAAGGATTTTGGACGTTTCCTCTTCAATATCTGAATCGTGTGTTGTGACGTCAATTATATTCTGATTTTCGTCTTCTTCGTGAGATGGCGGACATTTTTTACTATCCATGCGTAAATCCAATGGTTGATCCTCGTCTTGTTTATTTTCGCAATTATTATTGTTGTTGTTAAGACTGACTTGTTGTGCGTTGGAGAGATCAAAAGGGCCTTCTTCGTCGACTACTTGATGTCGTAATTTGTGATGTTCGCGTAATGAAAGCAAAAAGTGGCTCATTTGGGCCAGAATTGTCGGCGAATGTAAAGGGTGGTGCAGGGCTGGTGGGGCAGGGAAGAGAAGTGCTGCCGCTGATGGCGGAATGCCGTCGACTAGATTGGCTTCTTGAGACATTATGGCTGTTTTGATGGCAAACCTGAAATTAGAGGTAAAATAAATAAATTCACGTAACATGTCATCGCATAATAAAATTGTCGAAATTCCCGTTTTGCCACTATGATAGAAATGCGCCAATTTGAAATATGTTCGTCATAACGACTCATTTTACATAGCTCGCCATGTCGGACTATGGATGTGTCAATATTCTTTCATTTTCAAATGATTCATTTTTCACGAATTTAGTGGATAAATGACTTTAGCAACCGTATCTTCCTTGCTCCATTTCATTTTAAAGAAATCTCTGCATGAAATTCATGACCCACTCTCGTGACGCGGGAGGGCACATGGGTGTATCTTGAACCCTCTTTATTTTTCATAAGTTGTCACATGAAAAAAATTCGATCAAATTTTAAATTGTTTATTGATATGAACTTTCAAAAAATAAACCGGCAATATTTTTGTAACCAAAATTACCCCCCCCCCCCCCGTCAAGTCAGTCTCTCCTTCAACCATCTTGAGAGATTGGTTTTGATATTGAAAATCATTCTCAGCAGGTAACCATTCAAAGTAGCTTTGGACAAAAAAAATGTTTCAGCCCCTGTTGAATAGATTCTTTTCAGTATTAATCTTTATTTTATTTTATTTTTTTTTTGCAATAGAATTGAAAACAATGTAGATGTCACTTAAGACGCAAGGGACTGCAGAAAACGCAATTGCGTTCTATAATCGTATTCGTTAAAATATCTTCATTGCAATTATTTTTAAAACTTCACACAATGATGACGATGGAATTTTAACCAAGATTGCGGTTTGCAACTTTTTAACTACATACACTGAGTTAAAAGGTCTTTTGCGGGAGATCTATCAAATTAAAATACGCTCACAGCTAACAAAAAAAAATTATCAAACGGACTTAATTTAACAGACAAGGATTGGAAAACTTACTTGACAAAACATTAAGAGTATTATTACAGATATAAGACTCTAAAAGATGATTCTTTATCTTTAAAGCCTTTGACTTGCTTTGTTCATGCTATTTCGCGGATTTTAAAACTCAGTTAGTTAACTCAAGTTGCAAAAAAAAGACAAAGAGAGTCAAGAAGTAGTCTACTGCAAAGATGATTAAAATCTGTGGTATGCTTTGAGAAAAAGGATCCACCCTTTCAAAATTCAACATAGTATTAGATTGGAGGGAGGGGTTAAGGATACAAATTATTTGGGTTAGGATTTTCTTGTGTGTAAAATTTTTTGAGACTCTGCTTCTAGTGTCCTCAATATTGAAGGCCTACTATGGAATAGGAGTTTTCAGTCTTAAGACTGAAAATGTAGATATTAGGTATTTATTATTATAAATTATTGTGTAAATAACTCAGCCATTTTGCCATTAAAAGTAATTAAACTTTTACTATCATCTTAGTCAATGGCTTGGAAATAAGTTTAGTCCATCTGTAAGTTCTTTTATTTTGAAACCGCTGTCAGTTTTTGCCAAAAATGACTCTCACCAAAATTCCACCAAATATAAGATTCATTTTTTTACTTTTGTTAAATTCCACTAAGGCCTTGCACCACTGTCCCTTCTGGTTTGTGTTCAAATATAGATAATTTTTAATGGAAGGTTTGTACACCTTTTTCTCTGAGGTGTTAAACTCTTGAAAGATTTTGCATTCAAGGTATAAGCTGATGTCTTTTTTTAACACTGTATATAGTTTGCAAAAAAAAAAACAATCAAGGTTGGCATTTACAAAAAAGTAATAGAGTAATCACAGTTAGTTAAATTGGAAACTTGAACTTTATTCATTCCTACTTAATTTTACAGGAATAAGAGAGACATTAAAGTAAAAAACAATTCATTTTTTTAATTACTATAAACTTTTTATTCCATCTAGATTGCTTTGCAACAACATTGTCCTAGGAGGCTACATGGTCCAGTGGTCATTGCTATGGTGCTTTGAATTGGATTGAGCCCCTGCCCTAATCAATTTTTTGGTCAGAAAATACTTCATAAGAAGACAAAAAAAACTATTTTACCCTTATAACTGGATATATATATATATATATATATATATATATATATATATATATATATTGCTTATTAATATTCATGGATCATAACATATGAAATGAAAATGCAAATTATTTGAAGAAATGTTTTAATCTAGCAACCTTTTTTATTATTGATGTGCAATAAGTTTTTAAACTTATTTGCAAATATTTTTTTCTATTTTCTAATTTTCATTGTTACTGTCTCTTTGTTAAGTTGTCTCATTTCAATTAAGTATGCAGATGACCTTAACATTTTTATAAAGATGCTTCATTAAACAAAGATGTCTTATGTCAACACAGTTTAGTAATCCAATTATCAACTTCAAGGTTTTTCACCATAGACATTAAAAATTTATACAGTGCTTGTACTCAATACAGTTTATATGTAACAAAATTAGCATTGATTAGCCCTTCAACATTCCACACAGGAGAAAGACTTAAGATATAGTAAAATAAGATAAACACATAGCCATACTTAGCTATCCTCACATGCAGGATTTGTAGGAATTTCTAATACTTTTAATAACCAACCACATTTAGTAATCTATGTTTTATATCTAAAGCCTCAGTCACATGACCACTTGGTCAAGCACACGAAACCAGAAGTCTTGCTTGTCGTGCAAATGCAAAAAAGATCTTTTATTTGTGCAACTGGATAGACCTGAGGTTTTGTGCACCTGACCCAATTGTTATGTGATCAAGGTTTAAGGTATAAATTGTACGTGTAACTTTGAAAAATTCTCTCAGAGCTTTTTTAAAGAAAGTTTTTTCAAAAACTCTCTAGTTCTTGTCGAAACATTGAAGTATTATTTCAAGAAAGACTAGGCCCTACAGGTGTTGCCAGAATAGTCATGAATATTTCACCAAAACCAGAACAAAGTCTTGTCTGTTCTGTGCAAACATTTAAGGAATTCCACCATATCTGACAACACTAGGCCCTACTTTTCTAAATTTGCCCCATTGCCAAATTAAATGAAGATTTTTTTTTCAACTGTCGCCAACACTGACGGACAGTTGGTGGTTCAAAAAAAACCCAGAGGCGGTCACAACGATGGGAATTTATGTTAGAACTTATTGTATTTGAAGAATTTAAGTTGGATTGCAATAAAATTTCAAGGATCCAGCCATTAAAATCTAATAAAAAACGTGTCGTGGTTATAAACATCGACTTCCATGAATAAATTGTACAGGATATGAAACCTCAAATCAAATTTTAGATTCGGTGAGGAGGGTTGCTAGATTTGGTGGAATTCACGGTAACTCAAAGAGAAAACTGATATTACTTTAAAGGTCTGTGATCAGAAAATGCAATTTTTGATTATTCTTTGGTGGAATTTTAATGTTTTTTCTGGCAGCACTGTTTATAAGTAATGTGTTTTTCGTTAGTATTCTAAAAAGTTTATTACATTTAAAAGAAATAGTTTTTAAGCTGCACACAATAGCTTATGCATAAATTTTAAACTATCCATGTTATCAACACTTAACTTGAGTTTTTATCGGTAATTTTTTGAGGAAAATTTCCTCAAATTTGAACATCTGGTGAAATATTTTTCTGGTCATTTTTTGTTTATCTCTGGCAGCACTGAAAAGATATCAAATAAAAATGTAAAATATTTTTTATTTAGAAGATTCTATGACCAAAAAGGGATCATCAATTCACTTGAGGACTTCTATGAGGGGCGCATAAATAAGATCGAAAAATGACATTGATCGGAAAATAGGACATTTTTAAAACTTAAGCTAAAACTTAAAATCGTTTTGAAAGTTCGAAAATCAAAATTAGAAGTCTATCTGGCAACCCTGGATGAGGAGAAATCGTCGTCAGTGTCACGTAATTCGTTTTTTTTTTTTTTTCACAAAGAAATTTCGGAATGTCCGCGCCTTAAGAGAGGTAGCTAATAATCTTCTTTTAAAATAAAAAAAAAACTTTTTTATGGGGATCCATTAATTGTCAATTGTCATAGTTGCTTATCGATCAAATTTGTCCAATTGCCGCTACGTCAAATAGTCGCTATGTCAAATTGCACTATGTCAAAACTGAATTTTAAAATTATTGAATTACCTAACATAATCTATTTTATGATTACAGACAGCCCTGATCGTGACACTAATTTGAAAAAAATGACCATTTGACAAAGCAACAATATGAAATTGCGACAACAGGAAAAAAACTAGTCATGCGTAAATGCTCCAAGTTTTTAAGTTAAAAAATAGGGTCATATTTTAAAAATTATGAAACATCAAATCTCAAAGCTGTTTTATGTGGCCACTTTCAAGTTTTGGGGAAATTTAGATAACATTTCAAATTGCTTCAAATGGCTTCAAATATTTTCAATTCAATTCATTTATTTCAACCCATGAATCATTTTACATTAAACAACATATTGATCTATAAAGGGTACAACCATTAATACAAATGAGAAACGCTGCCTTATAGATGAAAAAAGAATGTGTTTTTTTCATCTTCCTTCTTTTATCCCAGGTGGGGGCTCAAACCTGGGACCTTCTGATTGAGAGCCGTCCACTTTAACCATTATGCCATGTAGCCCCATTGATTTAATAATCTAACGCTTTTTGTTGAAAATAAATTTAGTACCAATTGGAAAAAATATGATTAGTCATTGATATTAATTCAGACTCTTTTTTTTCAATAGGGATCAACTCAGTGTAACCTAATCATTTTGGGGTATTTTAGTCACTCTGTCTTGGTGTTGTATGCAACACCAGAATAGGTCTAATTCAATTTTTTTTCTGCCCGTAAGTTGGTTCGTCAGACTGATAATATTTCAAATTGTTGCAATGTAAAATTGTTGCAACTTCATAAATAAAATATTGTTTTTGAAGTTTGAAATAATAACTATTCAGACCTAAACTATATTAGGGGTCAACCGACAGTCAGCTATCAGCCGCGATGTTTTTGATTTCTATTCAAATTAGTTAGAGTGGAGTCTTTAAATTTTGGGAGAAGGGACGGCCTTGAAAAAGGGATGTCTACCAGTAAGGGTGTAAGCTCGATATAGCTGGAGATTGTCAGCTCCCAAAAAACTGGTTTTAGGTAGGTGACTGTCCTTCTAACCAAAACTTTTTTATTTGTGAAGACGACCTTGGGCCAAGATAACCCGTTTCTTTTTTCCTTTTCTTTCTTTTTATTTTTTAACTGAGCCATTGTAATTTTCTTTCTTTGGTGGAGACATTGCATTAATCTAGTTCTTGTTGAAGCACTGTAAAAAATTTTGGAGCCAAAAACATTGACAACTGAAATTCGCGAAAGAGCAGATATGAAAGGTGGATGTTCTCTAAAAGCACAGATATCATCAACTCAGTATGTACTGAAAATTTTTTAGTTCTCTAAATTTTTTTGCTATCAAGTAACAAATTCAATAAAAGTTTTATAAAAGGTATTGCCAGTGTCATAAAATATTTCACCAAAATCTGAATAAAATTTTGTATCGCCTCTAGATAGAAACATTTAAAATTGCATTTTGCCAAATTCCACCAGAAATGGCAATACTACTTCATCATGCAATGTCAAATACTTGTCACAAGATATAATTTTTAAGTTTCAGCATTGGCATTCACTATAAATGGTCCCAACAAAATATAGATATCTGATATTGTACACTTACTGAAATTACTTGAAATCTCAATGTTGAAAGCAAGTCAGAATGATTTAAGCTCAATTTGATCTTCTCTATGCACAGGCAAGAAGTGTACATTCAAATGGGAGGTCAAAGCAAAAACGAAATTATATATGTGCATCAATTTTTGGTGACTTTTTTCAGTGTGAAGGGTGGAGTATTTTTAATGAAATGCAAGATTATCTAACTAAGAGCAGTTTGTTGAGGACTTTTTGAAAGAAGAAAAAAAAGGAGAGTGAAAAGAAAAGAACAAGGTTTGAAAATTAAATTAGCATTTTCTCAAATGATTTCATTTTCTAAGAACAGAAAGCAATTCATAATGCAGTTTAAATTTGCATTTGTGAAAAAAAACTTGATTGGTACAAAGTAAATCTTTGCATTTGAGCTACTTTAGAGATGAAATTAAGTTCATTCTCAGTCTTGGAATTAAGCTTTTTTATCAATTCTTTTTCATTTCATGAATTGAAACACAATGTCAAATGTATTTGTTTAGTTGATATTACAAACTTTTGTGGTATGTAGAACATTCCAATTTTGTGTTTAAATGCCAACACAGTAAACTTTTATTATATTATGATAATTATAGTAGTTCTGATCATAACATTTCATAATAAACTTTAAAATATAAAAATTGGTTTATCTCTATAATGTTTTATTTTTTTAATAAAACCTTATATGAAGTCTTCACTTTGTAAACTAGCTTGTACTTTTTTATTTGAATGGTAAAATTTTCCAATTTTATGTAGGAGTTTTATTGTCTTTTGCAAGGTGAACTTTTATTAGGCAAAAGGTTTTAGCCAATTAACCTAAATGTAACAGATTGTTTTTTTTCTATCATCCAAAACTCTCACAACTGACAAGCAATCATCTTATAATTCATTGACATTACCTAATTTGAGCACAATCACTCTTTTAGACTAAAGAACTAGATGACAACTCTTAACTTGCCTGGACCCAATGGATGCTGTGTATCCAAGCATCAAAAATAGACATTTAAGTCCAATGGACCTCTTTGTACCCAAACTTTCACATTGATTTTTTTTCCTGAATGAGTGGTTCAAGCTTGTGATAAATTAATTACAAATAATTTAAATAAATAAATTAAAATTAAATTAAATTAAATTAATTAAATAATTGGAGCTTCATTTGGGTTACAAATAAATTGTTGGTCTCAAAAGAGTCAAGATGGTGACAAGAAAAAGAATCATCACAAAAAACTATGTAATAATGTGTTAAATTATTGAAAGAAAAAAATAATAATAACAATATATATTTACATAATATAATATAATAATCCATGATGCAAACAAGATTTTAAACTACTAATTAATATATAAAACTTTTTTTACAATCCAACTTGTACCAAAAGCTTTTGGACAATGAAACAAAATTAAATTTCATGAAATTGATTTTTAAAATTTTTGGTAGTCGGATACGATTGCTCAAACAGAGCGTTATCAATCAATTTGGAATAAGGCCTGGCAGCTTAGAGTGGGAAAGAAGAAAAAGAATTTCAATGTCCAGTTTGAAGATTTCCAAAGCCAACTTTCATTTATTATTTCACTTGACATAAGCCGATTGAACCTTAAATAACAAATATTGCTATTACAAGATTTGGTGAAATTAATGTAAGTTTCTTCATAAAGACAATTTAAGAATTATTCTAAATTATGGAAAAAGCAAGCATTAAAAATATGCTTATAAAATATGTTAGTCAATTCAATAATATTATTTTCTATAAATTTAATGACACAAAAAGTTCTAAAAACCCTGCCAGTGGTGCCAGATTTGGTGGAATGCAATAACATCAAACAAAAAATTAAGCATTTCAAATGTGTGTTATATTCTGTTTAGAGTTAAGTAAAAATATTGTGTCACTGCGAAGGTAGTGCTGTCCTAAATTAGTAATGTTTTGGTCACTTGGTCAATTTTCTGGTTATCTTCAGACGATGTTATAGGGCGCAGGTAGTAATTTAATCAGGCCATATCTTAAACAATTAAGTTTTCACTCAAATTTCACTTAGATATTTTTACTACTAGTGATACCAAAGTTCATTGGATGAAAAAGTTTTGAATAAAAATACCTTTGTATTTGAGAAAAAAAAGACCTCTAAACTTGTGCGTGATAACATCATCAAAAATGTATGCACACAGGTAAATTGTGTAAGTGTCCAATCTTTTACTTCATAAATCTTGGTGTTGTCTATCCTTTTTGATAAGGTGTCCATGTTTTACTTTCTTACAGGTATTGTTTTCTCCTCATAGCCGATTGACAACTTTGAAATTCTTTTCTTTTATAATTTCACCTTCTTGTTCTTCCAGGTGGACTTCCAAATCAATGTGGGTCATCTAATTTTTGTCTCTTTTGACCATGGGCAAATTTACTAAACCCTTTTTACAAGGACATAAAGTGCTCATTGAATTGTTTTGATAATTCTGAGATTAAAAAAAATATTGTTAACAGTTAACACTATAATTATATTTTTTATTTTTAGTTGATATTCAAGATAATATTATATTTATTTTACGTATAATTATATATTATATTTTTGTGTAAAAAACAATTATAAGTTTTTGAAAATATTTAAGAAAGATTAATTGCTTAAATTATCTTTTAAATAATGAAAGATACATGGTAATAGAATCAACCTTTAGCAAGTGGCATAAATTTTAAAAATTTCTTTAGATTTTACTTTATTGAAAATTAATTAATTAATTTATTTATGAATAATTAATTAAAGACTATTACTGCTATTTAAGATACTAAAAGATTTCATAGCTGTTAAGTTATCATTTCTAAGTCAATCTTTTATTAATGCTTTAAGCTAATTTGCAACTTTTTTATTGAAACAACCAAGCTTATGTATAAATAAACATTACACTTCAATTGCCAAAACCAATTTACAAGTATGTGAAAAAAAAATTTTGTATTATCTTCATTAAATTCGCCCTATGTGACATTTAATTGAATCTAGTCAGAGCGGCTTCTCTAGTAAAAAGAAAATTTCAAAAATTTTAAGAGCCCCCTTATCTCCAGAACTCAACTGAAAGATGCTCTTTAAATTCTGGTGGAATGTCACATTTCTAGCACTACTGATTTTTAAGCGAAATTTTATCAAATTTTACCAGTGCTGTCTGTAATATCACTTTAAAAATCTTTAAAAAATTCTTTGACGTCTTTTTAAAGACGACCTACTAATTGAAACATTTTGGTGAAATTTCCTTACACCTGAATACTGTGAGGATTAAAAGCAACATTGTATTTTGGTGAAATTGAATACACCATTATTGGCAACACTGCAAGAATCAAATGACACAAGTAAATGATTCATGACAAAGTCATTGAAATCTAATAAATTACATGAATTCATTGATTAAATGCAATTATAGCAAAAATTTGTGACTGAAGATGATGCTTTTTTTTAAGGTTGAAATAATTTGAAATTCTGAATTTTGTTTTTATCAAGTAACATTAATTCTTGACGAACAAAAAGCTACCGTTTTTTGTTCACATGAATTTTTTTATTGAGTTCAACACAAAAACGCAAGTCTATTAGAAGTTTTGGAAAATGTATTCAGCAAAAAGTTGAATTTATTACCAAGAAAAAAATTATAACCTTACTTGAGAAACTATGATGCCGAAAAAAAAATTTATTACAAAAATGATTTGGCCTTTTAAATCAAACGAGTAAGTCGCCACGTGCCTAGGTGAACTATTTTTTTTCTCAGATGACCTAGCCTAACCTAATTATATTTTGTCGTCAAAGAACAAAAAAAATAAAATTGTGAAAATCATTTAAAGAAAATATATGTTGAGAAAAATTTAAAAAGGATTTAAACTTTTTTAATCGCCTTAATTATAATAATTAATTTATTTATTTATTTATAACCGATTACACCTTTAATTGAAAAAAGATTGACACTTGACACTTGACCATTAATGACGTTTCTTTTGTAAAATAGTAAATATTTTAAGTCACTTACCTTTATAAGATAAATTGCTTCGTTAGTGAAAACTCATTCTCTGTTTAAACAATCACTTTTCTTCATAAAATTTTTTAGTCTATCAATAAATCATGCTTAATTTTTTTTTTCAATCAGAAAAGACTTCTTAGAAAATTTTCCGAAATTCTTCTCACGAAAAAAATAGAAAAAATAATATTCCAGATGAAATTGAAAGTTTTTTTTTCTTTCTCTCTTTCTCTCTCTTTCTTTTTCTTGAGAAATCGCGACCTGGTCAGTAACGGTTGGACCTAAGAGTTTGACTGGATCATCTAGTTCATCCTTGAGGAAGACTCCACCAAGGTGAGAAGATCTCTGGAAGACTCCACCCGCGTGGTGTGGCGTGCTTAGGGGACTTCAGAAGGAACCTTTTTTTAAACAAGTAAAAAAAGGGAAAATGAGCGCATATATGACATTCGTAACAAAAAAAAATGCGTTAGTGCTTTGTAAAATATTAGAGATGTGCAATTTCGAGACTGAGTCACTGACACTTGAATACGAACATCAAAAATCGCTTTTCTTAATACAAGACGGCATTACAATGATTCTGTCTGGCTCGAAACTCCGGGTCGAAGTAGGTATCTTACCTATCCCTACACCTGTGGCTGACTCGGCGTGTCCAACCTAAGCACCACGCCTCTGCTCCCTTTTGAAAATTTGGTCCACCGAATTCTTCCTTCCGCAAAGAAGATGTGAGAACAGATACACTTGGGGGCCAATTCAATATGCAACATAACTTGTGTAAATATTTCATTGAATGTATCTCGCAAATAGAGAAAGATACTTTGAAGTTGGAAAAAAAGATCATTGTATTTTTTTTGTTCAATGGACTTGTAATTTTTTTCAAATTGGTTCTTTAATTTCAAAAGATGCTGGCAGTCGCGTCATACGCTCGGATTTCCCCAAACATGAAGACTACACTTTAGCTACGACAACTTTACTATCGTAAGAACCTACCTAAACTTTCGTAAGGCAGCATTACAATCACCTTAAGTTAAGCCTCTCTCACATAGCCATTGGGTCAATTGCATGAAACCACGAGTCTAGCATGTTCTGCAAAAGCAATGAAGTAATTTTTATGTGGAACTGGATTGACTTGAGGATTTGTGCACCGGACACAGTGGTTTTGTGACCTAGGCTTTAGTGGTACAAAAATTTCACAAAAACTGTCAGAATTTATTAGTGGAATAGGCATTGCCTAGTCTAAGCTGTGTAATTTTTTTCATGAAAATAAAGAAAATATTTTTTATCAAGTGAAAATTTTTTGTTGCACATTGCATTAGCCTTAGTCACATAACCATTGGATCGGGCACACGAAACCTTAAGTCTATCCAGTTGCACAAATAAAAATACTTTTTTGGATTTGCACAACAAGCAAGACTTATGGTTTCATGGACTCAACCCAATGGTTATGTAACTAAGGCTAGATGATTTTGTGACTTAAAATGGATGTAACTGTTTTTCAGATCATGACCCTAGAATTTTGAAGTTCCTAGTATAAGCTAGTCCAGTTCACAGGATAATTTTTTATTTATCTACATTTATGTCATGTTCAAACTTTTTGAGAGCCTAGTATAATGAACAAAATACAAAGTTTTATCTCACTTTTTCCAATGCAGCCTCTGGTGGAATTTATTATCTGACAATTCTGACAAAAAAAATTTGGCACGCCTGACATGACATGACATAGGTAGGAAATTAAAGCAACAATTACAAATTCATATTTTAAACATAGCTTGGTGAAAAAATGGCATTAGTTTTCTGGCACTCTTGACAATGTCCCCTTTTTGGCCTTACTCCCACCCCACCCCTAAATTGTGGCCATGCCCTTCTGCACACCGCATGTGTGAGAGAGAGAGAGAAAGGAAGGGAGGGAGAGAGAGAGAGTGCTACTTCAACTAGTTCAATTTTCTTTGAAGGACCTTTTAAGAAGAGTGTCCTGAAAAAAATCTCACTTTTTTACAATCACTTACTTTTTCATGCAGTAATTTTTTTTTTCATTTGAGTTTTCAGCCATTTAAGTCACACTTAACAAGGTGACCCAAAATCAAATATTATGCAATATTGTATCAGGTCATCTTACAAAGTCAAACTGAAGAAACAATAACCCTACACCTAAATCAATTTTTAGTTACTTAGTCAGACATAACAAGGTGACCAAATGTATCAAAGAATATTCCATGGAGATGGTCCCCTTGTTAAGTCTGATACCTATCAAACAACTCATCTGAGGGTAACATTTTGCAAGAAAATTTCACCCAAAGTTCAATTCTTATAATTTCAATCAATTTGCATTAAAATATTTATAGTTAACTTTTGTTTTATAACAATGGGGAGGCAAGGACCAAAGCATTTTGTAGGTGGCGCTAGATGAACTGGGTAAAACAAACTCAGTTAATAATATTTTCAAACCTGACTGAGTAAGCTAAAACACAGAAATGTTTATTGATCTTTAGATACCTTAGACATCTAAGACTTATTTGAAAAAAAAATTTACCCTTTTCATCTAGCACCCTTTATAATTTTTTTAGTCAATGCATTGCCTCCCTACTATAAAAATATAT
>LR051167.1:0-13813 GCA_900607525.1 Apocyclops royi
AAATTGACACAAAAATTGCAAGTTCCAATTTTAAGTAATTCCACCAGATCTGGCAACACTGTTCCAGACTCTCTGCTTCGTAAACTTTTAAACACAGCCTAGCTAGCACATTCCACTAGATGTAAAAGATTCTTTTTTTAATTTTCGAAACCATCGATCGACACTTCCAACCATACTCAAATCATATACCATTGGTAGGTTGTGGTGACAGGTGAACTCCTATTTGAGAGTTTGATTGAAACATGCGTTTTTTAAGTTAAGATGCAGAGCTTACAGCGTTTTTCTAAAGCATGTGTCAACTACGCATTAAACATTTCAACTTTTCTTCATTAGCGTTCAAGAAAATTCTTTCATGATATCCAATTACATCAATGAACTAATTGTGATAATTGATATTATGTAAAAATATTGCTATCAGAGGAAAACAGTCAAGTTTTTTTCAAAGAGAGCCTTTTTGCTTTGTTACTAAATAATAAAGTTATTACGTAAAACATTTTGATGTAAAATGACAGTAAGCATGAATTAACTTAATAATTTTGGAGAGGTTTTGTTCCTGAAAAATGTGGGTTATTGGTCTTGATGAAGGTTAGGTTAGGTTTTTTAATGTTCTAAGTTCACAAAATTTTGTGTTTCTCAGTAAACAACATTAATTTTATATGGTAAAAAAATTCTAGCTATTTAAGTATTGTCAGATCCAATTAGTTTCCTCAAAAATGAACTTTTTTGAATAAAGAAGATTTAAAAGAGAATCTTAAAATATTTTTAAATTTTTGGTGGGATTTCGTGACATATCTGGCAGCACTGTTCACAACATTTGTATCTATATGCGTACTTTTTCTAGATCCCTCTTTTTCTATCATCTCATTAAAGGTTATTCGATAATTTACACGGTCAGTAATAATAGCGATAATAATTAAGGAAATACGTTTGGTATTGTGAACATTCTCATTAGAAAAATTGATTTCAGCAAAATATTGAAAATAAAATTCAATTTATGTAAAAACTCCAATGCTTATAAAATAGACTTACGCAAGAATATTAATAAGAAGCCTCAACCAGTGTTGCCAGGTCTGGAGGAATTCTCTCGATCAACAACAGGATACGTTTTCTAATAATACACACGCTTTTTGCAATTTTTAGTGAAATTTTCATTACATTTCTGGCGGCACGAATTGTTTCTTGGAAATGAACTACAACAAAATGTAAAACTACAAAAAGCAACTTGTTCAAAATTGAATACTTTGACATTTAACATTTAAGAGAAAGAAACAATGTGACTATTACTTAAAAAATGGATTAACATTAAAAATAACCTAAACCAACCTAACCTGATGTTAACAATTTTAACCTTAGCCTTATACCCTGGAGGGGGCCAGCGACTCCCAGAAATAACTGCTGGGTAAGGGTTAGATTTGGTTAGGTTAGATTAGATTACATTTCTAAGTAGAAATCGGTTTGAAGTAATTTGTTTTTGAAGTATTGTTTGTCAAGGTTAGGTTAGGTTGGAAGGTTTAAACCCCTCAAACACGAAAGCCTTTGCAATTTTTGCCAGGCCAGGTTAGGTTAAGTTAGGTTAAGGTTAGGTTGTTAGGTAAGAGGTTTTACCCCCTCAAACAAGAAAGACGGAGAATTTCACCAGAAACAGGTTTACCGAGTTCTCAACTTTTCAGCCTGGGTTTGAAGAAAGTGTAAGAGATGTCAAATTGTCGCGATTTCCAGGATGTCGCTATTTCCATGATGTCGCAATGGGGGTTACCCGATATGAGCTAGGGATGTATTTTCATTTTTGGTCAGTAATTTTTCTAGATTTGAATATCATTTCAAGTTAAAAGTCTAAACTCCTATGTGGGCCAAGTAGTGCTAGTAGGTATTCAATTCAAATACAGAGAATCAAGAAGTATTTATGTTATGTTAGGTTAGGTTAGGTTAGGTTAGATTACTTATTTCATGACTAAGTTGTTCAAGTTTGACTAAAAATCATCAAAACATCAATAATCCATTATTATGTACTTGTTATATTGTTTCGGCTTCTTTTAAGGTACCTATAGTAGGTTAGGTTAGGTTAGGTTAAGCCATTGGACCCACTCTACTAAAGAGATTGTATTAACAAATAAAATAATTTTCTTCATTTCAACATTAAAGTGTCCATTACTTGTAAATGCATTAAGTGTGGTAAAATATAGAGAGTTAATAGATAAAATTTCTTTTAATAGGTAAAAGGATATGTTCTTTTAAAGCAAAGTAAGATTAAAATGTTTCAAGGTTGAAAAAATTCCATATTTTAGAAATTTTTAATTGCTTGATAATTCAACCTTGTGTGATAATTTTTTTAAAAATTGCAAATTAATGAAAATAAGTTTATATAAGTTTTTACACAAAAAGAGATCATTTCAAAAGTGTAACAAGAAAGCCACTTACATTAATAAGAGCTGTCAGTGCTGCTAGAATTTTTGGAATTCCCTTATAATAAACTTTAGTGCCTAAAGTGGGTTTTCAATAAACCATGCCATGATTTGATATTTTTCAATATTCTGTAAGATACTACTGACCAATGTTACTATAAATATCTAAATTCCACCAAATCCTAATCAAAATTATGCTTAACCAAATTAAAGATTGCGATCGCTATTAAACCTTCTTTTAAGAGACTGTCTATTTTAATGAGGATTCAACCAGATCTGGCAACACTGGTTCAGACAATAATTAGGTATTGTATTTATTTTTCATTCCAAGTACTTTTTCTTTGAACTATTTTTCAAGCTTTTACTTTTCATGTTGAGAAAATCGAAGGAATTTACGTAGATAGATAGTGAACACTTTTAGTGTGAACCCTCTCCGATAAAAAAACATGTTTGTGTCTCTGTTCAATACTAACCAAGATGAAGAAAACAGGAAAAGTGAAAAGATATCAAAACATTGAAATTCTGATAAACAGTATTTGATAATTTGATATTAGTTTTAGCTGAATAAATAACAGGGAGAGATGGTCTCACAATGTCACTATGTAAAATTGTCGCAATTTAAAATTGTTGGAATGTAAAATTGTCGCAATGTAAAATTGTCACAATGTAAAATTGTCATAATGTGAAATTGTTGGAATGTAAAATTGTCGCAATGTAAAATTGTCACAATGTAAAATTGTCGCAATGGAAAATTGTCGCAATGGAAAATTGTCATAATGTGAAATTGTTGCAATGTAAAATTGTTGCAATGTAAAATTGTTACAATGTAAAATTGTTGCAATGTAAAATTGTTGCAATGTAAAATTGTCACAATGTAAAGTTGTCGTAATGTAAAATTGTTGCAATGGTGATTCTCATGCCCCTAGAAAGGCTTTAAAGGAAAAGAGCCAGCCTCCCAATATAGGTTAGGTTGAATCTTGTTATCTATATGGTTTGAAGTAAAAAATACAATTTCAAAATTTTTATGTTTGCACATTTTAAACTGTAATAATATGGAAAATGCGACAGTATGAAATATGAACTTACTGAGATATGAATGATGAGACTTTAAACTAGCTAAAATCTGTGTTTTAGATAGATATGTAGTTATATCCTTGGCGCGGGCCATCAAATGGGTGCCTATCTCTAGCATATGATCATACCTAGTAACTTTCATCTTTTCTGCCAATAGTAATCTTACAAAATGGTTGCATTAAATATTTAATAACCCCTAATTTTCTTCATCTAATGGCTTATGAACATCTAATCATACTTAATCATCCTTAAGTAATTATAATGACCAATGCAAAATATTCTTTGCAAATTATAGTTTAAATTGTTTTATTAGGTTTATTAGAAAATGAATGTAAAGAGGTTTTGTAAACTTGGCCTTTTGTATCGGATGTAATCAGAGACAAGAATCACGCAACCTACTCCTTTTTACGACAAAAGTCAAGTTAATTTTTTTATGAAAAGCTTGGCTGTTATATGGATAATGATTTTTTTTCTTATTTATTAAAGTGATATGCAAAATAAGATTTTTATTAAATTAATTCATTTTTCATTGTTCGTGAATAAAATAAGATTTAGTTAAAATTGCTTAAATATTTATAAATTTCAAAAATCCCCAATTCATATATTTTACCAAAATAGCCTATAGCATTTGCTTAAAAACATAGAAGCAATTTTTTGTTTCACTATTTGAAAGACTGTTATCTCTCAAAAAGTTGAAAGAAACTTGTAGTTTTTGCTTTATTTGACTTTGAAAACCAATCTTACATAAAAACGTTTTTGAATTACTTTTTTATAATACATCATTATCAAAAAAATGATAAGAGATGAAGGGTTGAATAATTTTGCAAATGTCACCAACAGTGTTGCCAGATCTGGTGGAATTCCTTGAATAGGAAACGAAATTTTAAAAAGGCGGCTTGAATAGTGAATTCAAATTTTTGTTTTGTTTTTGGTGGAATTGTATGGATATTTCTGGCAACGCTGTATGGTACTTTAATAAACATTATTATTAAATGCATTGTATAACATCTCAAAACATGTTACAAAAATATACAAGCATGATTTTTCATGATCCAATTCATTAAAATGATCAACCTTTCAGTAAGATAAATTTGAATATTCATTTTTTGGGGGGACGCAAATCTCTTTGTAATTCAATGAAGTATTCTATAGTTAGTAATGACGTCATAAGTTGAATTTTTTAAGAAGAATTTTTAAATCTTTCCGGGTTGAAGCTACTTTCTAAAATTCAGCCAAGTGTTCTAAGAAATTAAAACTGAATGACTGTTTCACTTAAATGATTCAATTAATTCGAATGAAGTTCGGACAAGTGGGCTTTGTATAAAATATATAGTCCCTAGGTATTAACTCTACGAGTACTTAATGAAAAGTTCCAAAATATCAGAAATTTTTTTTTCATTTTTATTCAAACTTTCTGTCAGATATTAATTTCTTTGAAGAGTTCCAAATTTTCTTCATTTTTAATTAAGTTAATACTTATGCAATTCAATTTTAGTTGAAAAAAATTACAAAGTTTATCAATAGTCAAGTTTTTGACTTAAAAGGTGAAAGAATCTTTGAAAAGTACACCAATTTTGGTAAGTAATGGCGTTGTTGCAAAATTAATAAAAAATAATTCTTAAATGCAAGTACTATCCTAACCTAGCCCATTAAAGACGCCCATGGCCCTGTCGGGGGATGCGAGCAGTGTAGCCAGATCTGGTGAAATTCCTTAATATTGGAAACAGAAACTTTTGTGTCTATAGAAGAATCAGAAGATAACATTCAGTATTTTGTCCTATTTCTGGTGGAATTCTGCTGTCATTTCTGGCAACACTGGTGCGGAGGCTTCGTATTCTTATTTTTGGACAAAATTCAGACGAGATTTTATAATTTTTGATTAGAGTTTTATAATTTGTCCATCAATTATGGTTTTCAAAATTGTTGTTTATTAAAATTTTATAACTTAACATTGGACAATTCTAACATATCCCACCACTATAAAAAAGAGAAAATAATTATTTGATGAATATTTAGAAATCTAAATATGGACACACCCAAAAGTTTGTTATTTCATTAACGAAGATGCTTTTGACCCCAAGTTAAAAAATTGAAACTCGCTATGTTGTTTTTGGCATAAGCAACATCTCTGATTGACGGATATTACTAATAACAGACATTGGAGTTTGGAGCTCAACTGTGAGCTTTAAGTTAAGTTAGTATTGAACTGAACCTGGAACTTACAAGCTCATTAAATAAACTTTTTAAAACTGATTGACTTTCATCATCATTAAGACGAACTGAACTTAGTCAACATCAATGTACTATTACTCATAATTACAAATATTAAATAAAACGTCCAATCTTATTCTGACTCGCGTCTTTTAATCATTCATTTTAAAGTAAGGGAAAGCGAGATCGTTTGGTGACTTGATTGGAATAATTTCATTTCATATTTCGAACAGAGAATTAATTTCACAGTTTCTCTTATATTTAAACAATAATTGAGTACACAGCAGAAAATTTTCATTCTTGGACGAAACCATCCAGTCTGCTAATGAAAATTTTTAAAGAGTATTAATAAGAATTAAACAGAACTATGAAAAAGTAGCTTGGATCAGCTAAACATTTTAATCCCATTGCTAACAAAGCCATCAGATTAATGACGAATTTAAATATAAACTGGGGGCACCAGTTACTGACCCTAGCTCCGCCTGTGGCACTGAGACCTCCCCCCCCCCTATCATGACAATACGGGAAGTGTGACAATTTTACATTGCAACCAAATGTGAATAGCGACAATATGAAACTTTCCACCCTGTTTCATTTTTTACAAAAGAATACCATTTGTTTAATGGAAGAAGATTATGATACTATCATTATACGACCGCTTAGTGAACATTTCAGAAAGATAAGGGGTTATGTAAAACATGATCTGAGAATGAATTTTTTTCGACACGGTCAAAGTTTTTTAGCCATTTTCATAAAATTATTCAGCAATAAAAATCTTGCTTGCAGTATTTGAAGTTTAAAAAGCAAATTTCAAATTCTATCCGTATTTGTAGAAAAAACACATTTTAAAACTTTGATCTCCATAACAAAGCAAGACTTTCAATTTTTTATCTTAAATTAAAAAAAATCCTGAATGAAGATGCGCTTGTAGTCATCACAGTGAAGAGCCAAGAAGCAAAAAAGTCAAAATTGTAATGAAAAAATTTCAATAGGTGAAAAAAAAGAAATTATATTGATATTATGGCAAAAATTTGGGGAAATTTTCACTTACAGTTAGGTATTTGCAAATAAATGAAATAATTGAAAAATTCAATTTTTTCATTTCATTATTTTTTGTTATAATTCTTTGTTGAAATCCATTTACTTTCCAAGGAAGTAGTTGAAAACCTCAAACTTTAATAAATAATGAAATAGAAGCTGATATCCTCATAAGTCGTCTCATCTTAGATTTGAGATGAGATGGTGAGAAAGCTTCAATGTTTCCTCAACATTTCCAACGTCTCTTGTCTCAAAAATGAGATGAGTCAACTCATGAAGAATTCAGCTAATATCAGCTATGGTGTTACTTAAAATAGTCTTCCTTAAAATGGATAATAAACATTTTAATCATTATATAATAAAACATAAACAGTTATAAGAATAAAATATTGCAAGAAATGACAAAAGAGAAAATAATTTTCTTTTCATGTGAGTGCTCAGTAGTCAATGTTATAAAAGATATTTTACACGAAATATCTCATTACGATTAAAAAGCTGGACCGTTTTATAACTAACTAAAATTTTGCTTTTTTATTGAAGTGGGACAACTTAGTCGTACCATACGATCAAGATAATCTCCTTAGATCTATCTTCAATCTTTGATACAGCAGAAAGTCATAGAGACACAGCAATCAAATTGTAACTCATTTAGGTATTGTTTGAAATGTTGGTCAAAATAAAGTGTTCATAAGCAGTGGCATTGTTTTTGGCATTGGTGAGCATGAGGATGGCCAGATGACAGATAATGTTAAAAAAATCCAATATTTGAATTTAGGTATCTTTCAAATATCACTAGACATGTTAAGAAAAGTCTATATAGGTATTATTTACATAAGAAATCTCATAATATCCCATGAGTCGTGTGAGCAAAATGTTTAAGCAAATTGGTCAAAATAAATTCCACTGCATCAGGCAATGTATGACACAGTAACTTGGTTTTGCCAACTGATAATTGCTCAGTCCGACAGTGTTGCCAGAAATGCCATCAAAATTTCCCCAAACATCAAACAAAACGGTGTGTGTTCTTGGTTTAGTCCCTTGTGGGCACTAAAAAACTAAGTTTTAATTTTAAGGAATTTCACCAAATATGGCAACACTGCAGTCTGGTAACCAAATTGCAATAAACCTTGTCAACACTTGTTAACATAATTAGTTACATTAATTTTTTTAATTTCTGCAATTTCTTCAAGTGAATTAAGTTTGACTGATTGGTTCTTGATCTTAAAAAGATTGAACCTAAGTTTCATGAAAATTATTGTATTAGTCATAAAAATAATTTTTTTAGCAAAAAAATCAAAATAATTTATATTAGTGGAACGATTTTAGAAATTATAGTGGTTTAAACCAAGGACTCTAAAGCAAGGAAATGTCACTTACATTTATTCACACAACCTTTCCCGCCAACTGAGGCTGAAATAAAGCTTGTTGGTCAATGCAAAAGTGATTTATTTTGTGACTGATTTTGAAAATTTAAGTGAAAAATTGATCAATAGTGAACTGAAAGCAAAGCAAAGACAATGATTACAAGATTTTCCTTGTTCAGTTTCAATATTCAGCCTTAGTTAGCGTGAAAAAATATAAGTGACATTCCTTGCTTTAGAGTCCTTGTTTAAACTCAAACTATTTCAACCAGGACAAGTTAAGAATCAGACCACTTATAAAATAAGCCATTTGAGAGTCCTACCATACTTACATAAAATGATCAAATGAAAATCCAACCATTTAATGTATATTAAGAAATCTACATTGCATTTTCCAGTAAATTAACTTCCTATCCCATGACCCCTATTTGACCCACACATGAATGACTGTTGTGAATATTCATAAAATTTCTCATGTTCTGATTGGTCCACATGACCAGATGTAAACATAGAAAATATTAAGTTTGGTGTCTGGAGGTCTGTTATGAGAAAAGATTATTCAGTTCTGAACGAACCTGTACACCAAAAAGTCATCAATAAAATTGTTAAAATCTGTTGGTCTTTATTCATTAAATCTTCAACTGCCACTGTTGTGCAAATTGGTATTGTGCCTTACGACACCAAAAATTGATATTAAGATAAGGAAAGTTTAAAACCATTGAAAGTCGAACTGTGTCAAAAAGACTGAAATGGCTTAGAAAACTACACTGGTATTCACAAAATTTCTTTGGAAAATCTGATGACTTTTCTTTAAAAGTTTATCTTATCTATGTTGACTTAAGCTAAATGAATTTGGCTGTTAGATATCTAAGACTGCTCTCAAAGATTTAGGAATTTCAAAAGATTTTGTAAGGATTTTTTGGAATACGGTCCCTGACCATTTTGAAAATGACTAGATAATTGATGTAGTTGGCGGAAGACTTGAGATTAGGGCTCAGGCAAGTCGATCATGCTTACGGAACAGGTGTTCACCACATGTTCCGGAAGAGCTACGACTTTGACTCTTGACTTATGGAGCTATGTATTTCTCATCCTGTTTGACAGTTTTGCCATTAACGCTCCATAAATCAGCGTATCTAGGTCATGGATACTGAGTCATCACGACCATCCACGACCTGTCGGTGGTAACACCGATCAGTCGTTAACAGGACCTATAAAAGAGGGAAGCTCTCCCCCTCTTCATGAGTCTTTGACTACCAGTCTTAGAATACATATCTACGTTATAGTGAAGTAGTTTTGGCAACACTTAGAATAGTTTATACTTAAGTAAGTTTATTTCCCATCAGTTCAATAAACATTATTCGGGACTTGTGTTGTTTATTTCATAAACACATATTAGGTATTGTTGTTTACAGGTTATCCTGGGGTCTCATCCGTACTCTGAACCTTAGTCTCACGACCAAGGGTATATCTGGTTACTTGCCAGGATTGAGCACCTACATTGATAATCCAATAATTTATAAAATCAACTCTTTGAAGCTGCGACCACTCACAAACCCAAGCAGTTGAACTTCAAAACATTTTGAATGGGATTGTGCAAGACCGGTATTGCCAGATCTGGTGGAATTTCTGAATATTGGAACTTGAGTCTCCTGTGTCTAAAGATTTTTCTACTTAGATGGAATCAACATTTTTTTTGTTTAGATTTTGGTGGAATATATTATTTATATTTCTGGCAACACTGTGCAAGACTGCAACTACAAATGGAGACTTTGACCGGTTAGAATCATTTTTTTTAAATCATAGAATTTCCAATCCCTTGAAGTTTTGATCAGAAATCAAATTTGTACTGAATAGCAAGCCGTCATTAAACTTGATGGAAATCCCTAATTAAGCAGTTACAGATGAAATGCAAAATTTTTTTGTAATACTGATGAATGTAACCTAGCTTATTTTGCTTTAGTATTCAGCGAGTAAATTAGTTAAAAATAGAATTTGACATCAAAAGAAGCGAATATTGAAATTAAAATTTCATTTAAAGGTTAAAAATCGTAATAAAAATAAAGTTTAAAGTTCAAATGTGTAAGTTGTTATACGACCTTTCTCATATTGTCGCTTTTTCCATATAGTCGCAATGTAAAATTGCTGGCCAGGACAAGGGAAGGGACCCAACCTCTTTTAAATGGGTTAGGTTAGGTATGCCACGGTCACATAACTATTACGGCGGCCGTACGAAACCAGTGGGCCAGACCTTTGTGTAAATACATATTTGTACAACCGGGTAAGCCTTTAGTTTCGTGTGGCTGCCGTGGTGGTTATGTGAACGTGGCTTAAGACTGTTGTGTGTGCGAAGTTTTAAAAATAGCTTAGGTTAGGTTAATACAAGCTGACATTAAAAAGTACAGTCTGATAATTTTTCATGATATTAATATGGGGGATGTGACAGCATGAAAAATGTGACAATATGACAATGCGACAGTATGGAAAAGTCGACGATATGGAAAATGCGTCAGTTTGTAATATGACATTTTTATTTCTTTTGTGGTGTCATCTTTTAATGCGTAGTTTTGTTTCGACGACAGGTGTAACTTTATATCAATGATGTCATAAATGATAAATTAGCATTTCAGACACATGTGTCACAGAAAAAATGGTCATATTTCAAAATATCGCAATCACGCTTTGACGAAAAAAATTTTTCAAGGTTAAAATATTAATTAACAGAACTTACACTCAAGGACCAGCCCCTAGCCATGTTGTAGGCACTAAACCGGGGGCCCCTGAGCTCTGCTGGAAGCACAACATTTTCTTTTTTTCTCGTCAATTTGGAGTCTCGACAATACGGTTATACTGACATAATGAGAGCATTGAATTACGTTGATCGTAGTTTCGCTTTGATAAAACAATATCCTAGAATTCAGATCAATTTTCGGTTCTTTTCATCTAACGTCGATTTATTCCAAAAATCTCGTCATCAAAGCAAACCAGATTTGTTTTTCACATTTCTAGAATGTTATTTCATCTTAAAAGAAAAAAAATATACACTTTTAATTTGAGGAGGAAGCTTACATCAAAGAGCATGGGTCAGACTTCTAACAAACTTCGTTAGGAAACATTATCATTTACATAGAACCGTCTCATTTGTAGTTTATCTAAGCTTAAGCTTAAAAGCAAAGTTCTGACACTGAGATTTGTACTTTAAGGTGTAAGACTATTAATTTTGCGTTAATTAGGTAAATAAACAAACAACAACAAGAACAAAAACATAATCAAGAAATGAAGAAGCTTTCATTCACAATCAAAGACACTTAAGCCAAATTAAACATGTCTCAGAACGTAGAGATGGGATGTAATCGGGTCGGGTCGGGTCGAGTCAAGTCGGATGCGAACCAGTATTTTTAAGCTAGTGTGTTTTTCACAAAAAAATGTTTGAGCCGATAGTGTAAATAAACTGTGTGAGGTTATACCGAAGTTGACCCGATAACGAAAAATTAAAACCCGCCACATCTCTATGCGTATCTGTCAGTCAAGAATAGAAGTGTCTTGACGACAGGTGACAGAATACCTCTAACTTTTACAAGTTTTCAAACAAGGATTTGTTTTGAGGACCTGAAACAAAATCAGTTGAAATTTCAAAACAATATCAAAGAATTTAAAACTGTTAAGGATCTTGTCTTGTTTTAATGGGATTCCACCAGTTTTGGCAACACAATTTGTGCATGCAATATAAGGTTAGTTGTCATGAACTCAAAACCATTGCATAAAATGGATGCGTCAAGGACTGAGATAGAAAAATTCCTTTGAAAATCATTGTCGCATCTGTTTTTCACAGTGGTTTTGAGTCCATGACAACAAACCTTTGGTAAACTTATGAGACCTATGCACAGTGTTGCCAGAAGTGTCATTAAAATTTCTCTAACCTAAACACAACATTATATGATCCTTATAAAACCTCTTGTAGACACAAAAGTGGATTGTTTTGATATTTAGTAATTTCCCCTAATCTGGCAACACTGCTGACTCAAAACAATTTGTGGAAATGGCCAAAAAATAGTTTTAGACTAGTACTAATTTGATAGTAACAGCTTCAGAAATGCGACTTTTTTCATAACAAAAAAATATTTTTCTCCACTGCAAATTACCAATGAATAAGAATTCCTATAACTACTCTTAATAGTTTTAGCTTCTAGAATAATTCTTTTCTAAGTGTTTTATTTAAAATTATTCATTAACGACAAAATTTTAAACAATTTTTGGTATCGAAGGCAAGTTGACATTATCAAATGTGGTTGTCCATTGGCAATGCAAGTATATTGGAACGATACAATAATAAACACAAAAATCTCAAATGCATTTCATAAAATAAACTTTCACAATAGATATGTTAAGAATTATTTATATTGCTGAAATGTTGCTTTTAAAATACTCAAGAACTAAATAACTTTTTGATAAATTTATTATTTTTATATTATGATGCACTATAGATGGAGGCAACATCAACAGAATAGTTGACCAGATAATTAAACCACATACTTTTATAATCTTTGATATCCACACTATGTAATGTTTGGTTAAGATCCTTTTTTACTATGGAAAAAATTCAAACCGGATTTTTTTTCATATGCAGTGTTGCTGGATAATGGAATTTCTAAATTGGAATTTTTGTGTAGACGATAGATTTTTTATCCAATAATATAATTTTTTTATATAGGTGGAAATCTCATTGCTGGCAGTACTGATTGTCTTGTTTATTTCAAACCCTTTAACAAATAAAAGTTGTAGGGAATTTCACCAAGATATAGCATCACTGATTAAGAAAGCTAGACTGTGAGATGAATAGGTGGACAAGTTTAGTTCCTTATAATCAAATGAAACTAATTAGTTCTAACCAACACGAATATAAGTACCTAAGTGAAGCTTCGAAACTTTCTAAAACTTCACAAAAATTGAACACTCAATAGATTTTCAATAGCCTTGAACATTTGGAGAGGCAAGAAAACTTTTTTTAGTAAACAAACTGTGTGCCCTAGACTAAGAAGATTAATGAGAAAGAATCCATAAAAGTCAAACAAACTTAAAACTTTTGTTCAAATTGTTTGAACGCGTGACTTATGAGATAACTTTTTTTCACGACCAATAGAACGGTGGGCAATTGTAATAACGCACTACCTTAATCATATAAATAATAGGCAAGCCGGGGGTGATTGAAAAGCTGGACTAGTGTATTTGCAATGAAAATTTTGCCTATTTTTTGAAGTGGGACAGCTTAGTTGTACGAAACGATAGTAATTTTTTATAACATCGTTACCTGTATTAAGGATATAAAAGTTACAAGCATATGGTACAACAAAGATGTCCCACTTCAAGAGAGCAAAATTTTTGTTACTCATCAACTGGTCTAGCTTTTCAATTGATACATGGATTTTGCATAAAATAACTTTTATAACATTGATCATTGGTTGTGGCCTTCCCACAGCCCCCTTAAAGCTTTGCACTTATCATAATTGTCTTGTGTGTCATAGCCAAGGGAACTTGGGAGGGGTTAGCTTTCACCAATTTTAAGTTTTTTTACTGGGATATTTTCATTTCTCTAATTTCCAACGCAAAAAAATAATTGACACTTGTTTTTCTGCAAGAGAAACAAGGAATGGAAGAAAGAAAGAAGGAAAGAAAGAAAGAAAGAAAGAAAGAAAGAAAGAAAGAAAGAAAGAAAGAAAGAAAGAAAGA
>LR051168.1:0-13826 GCA_900607525.1 Apocyclops royi
ACTAACTAACTTATGAAACTGCAGAACAAGCCAAGCCTTTTAATTTAATTACGTATTAAGGATTAACAAGTAAATCCCCTTGCTCTACCACAGATACCAAATGGTTTTCACTCACGAAACCTCACATTAAATGTTTGTAAAAGGATTGCCAGACATATGTACAGTAGTATGTCCAAAAAAGAAAAACTCAATGAAGTCGACCTAGCTTTTCAAGAATTTTATGATGGTAATTTTGCTGAATTAGTTGAACCTCCAGAATTAGGTCAATTTGTCACTTATATACCTTGCCATCCTGTTTTTACACTTCATAAAACTACTACTAAGTGTAGGATAGTTATGAATTGTAGTTCAAAGACTCAGACTGGCTTGTCTCTTAATTCTTTGTTACCTAAAGGTCCACTCTTGTTACCTGAATATCCACATGTTCTAATGAAATTCAGAAGCAAAAAATATGCTTTTTGTATGGATGTCTCAAAAATGTTTCTTCAAATCATGATCGATGGTAAAGATAGAGATTTTTTGCGCTTCATTGGGAAAAATAAGTTTGGCCAAGAATTGCATTGTAGAATAAAAAGTTTAACATTTGGTGCAATCTCAAGTCCTTTTCAAGCCATTTGGATAATTCTAGAACACATGAAAATGTTTGGTGAAAAATTTCCTTTAGCTAAAAAACATGCACTTGAAAATTTGTACATGGATGATATATGTAGTTTTGAGGACACAAAAAAGGATGCTACTGAAGCTGTATTGCAGCTACAGGAGGTCATTTCACTTGCTAGTATAAAAACTTATAAATGTGTATCAAATGAAAAAAGTGTTTTAAAAACCTGTCCAAAAGAGTCAATAGCTGAAGAAAAAATAGTTAACATACAAGGTCAAAGTTGGAATAGTGAGACTGATGAACTTTTATTTACCTTCTCATCATTAAGTAAGGAGGATTTAGCAGGTCCTGACACTAAACGTTCTTTTTTGAGTAAAGTAGCTAGAATTTTTGATCCTTTAGGTTACATAAGCCCTTTGGTTTTAAAGATTAAGCTAATCTTTCAGCAAATTTGGACTTTAGAATTAGATTGGGATGACAATTTACCTAAAGACTTACAAGATAGTTGGAATAAATTAAAGTTAAGTGTCTCTGAACTAGATCAAGTTAAAATACCTATAAGGTTGGACTCTGATGGAAAGATTGCAAAAAGATTTTTAGCAATATTTTGCGATGCAAGTGAAAAAGCCTACGGCTGTGTAGCCTATTTGGTCACTCATTATTTTGATAGAGAGCGTACATCAAATGTCATTTTTTTCTAAAGCTAGAGTAGCGCCAGTCAAATTTCACACACCTGAAAAACGCCTGCCAGCTGAGTTTTCAATCGTAAGGTTAGAGCTGCTTGCGATGTTACTGGGGGCAAGGATAGCTCAGTATATTAAGGAAGGATTAAATTCTTTTTTAGGTAAACTAGACTGTATTTATTTTACAGATAGTCAAATTAACATTTATCGATTGAAGAAAGGTTCCTTGCAATTTAAAGCTTGGGTAGGTAATTGTCTTCTAGAAATAGAGAATTTATCCAACAAAAATTTATGGTTCCATGTTAACACTCAACTAAATTCAGCTGACTTGGCAAATAGAGGCATTGATTCAATTAAAGAACTCAAAACTTGTGAAATTTGGTGGAACGGTCCATCTTTTTTGAAAGACTGGCCAGTAAATATTAATCCATCTCAACCTATCGATAACGATATTGAAATGAAAGATTCTAGTACATTTGCTATGGCTACACTTGTAAATTATGATTATGTGTCTGAAATTACAAGAAAATTTTCTAAATGGACTCAAGTTATTAAATTGTTTTCGGCTGTACTTCGTTTTGCTCATCCTAAACACTTTCAATTTCGTAACAAAGAGTTGTCTGTCCTTGGAAAAGACATGATTACGCAATTTATTTTCAAACTTGTTCAATGAAATGCATTTTCAGATGAAATTTTTGCAATCTTCAACAAAAAAGACACTTTAAAAAATTCACAGTTAAAAATGCATCAACTATTCCTTGATAAAGACGGTCTTTTAAGAACAATTACTAGGTTTGATTATTCACATACTAAAAAGATTGATGAAAAACGGCCTATTTTATTACCACACCATAATCATTTCGTTGAGCTTTTCATATTAAATATTCATGAAAGTTTCTTTCATGCAGGCTCTAATTTTGTTATGAACATTCTAACTCAAAATTATTACTTGATTCATGGTAAAAAAGGACTAAGAAGAATTTTACTTCAGTGTTTTAAGAAAGGTTGTTTAAAACCTAAGCTGCTAGGTCAACAGATGTCTGCATTACCTTCAAACCAAATAGATAACCCGTCTTGTTATCGAGTAGTTGCTTGTGATTTGTTTGGACCATTGTTCGTTAAGCAATATGAAAATTCATTAAAAAGTGAGAAAAAAGTTTGGGGATGTGACTTTATTTGTATGTACAGCCAGGGGGTTCATCTAGAATTATTGCCTTCTATGACTACCGAAAGTTTTTTGGATGCCTTTAGAAAATTCTGTGTTAGGAAAGGAACACCTAGTGTTATTTACTCAGATAATGCAAAATATTTCTTATTTGCTGATAAAGAATTACGAGCCTTACTTAAAGGTATTAACTGGGCAAAAATAACACACTTTTCTAGAGAAAAAGATATTGAATGGATCTTTTCTACCCCGCTTAGTCCATGGAAGAATGGAGTAGTAGAACGTGTCGTGCAAATAATTAAGAAACCTCTACGAAACATTACAAAAAACACCCAAATTACTTTCAGACAATTAGAAGTGATTTTAACAGAAATTGAAGCCATGGTGAATTGTAGACCTCTGAGTGAAGTAAGCCAGACTGGGTTTAAAGTAATTTCCCCGGCAGAGCTTAATCTAGGAAGAAATTTATATGTGCTACCTCATCGTAAAAAGGCCCCTAATTTTAATTATCATGCTGACTGGAAAAAACGAAAGACATTGTTGTCTAAATTTTGGAATGCTTGGTCGCATACTTATTTACAAAGTTTGAAAATATGTAAGAAGTGGCCTGAACCAAAAGAATTTGATCTGATAGATAAACTTGTACTAGTCAATGATAAAGGACCTCCATTAGACTGGACTCTAGCAAGAATCATTCGTATTTTACCAGTCGGTCAAAACAAATTGATCAGAAATGCAGAAATTTTGACACCAAATGGAACTTTTATTAGACCAATTCAACACCTGTCATTATTTGAAAATTTTATGTAAATTTATTATGAAATTTTAAGCACCTACATGTTGACTAAAACTTTCTAAAAACAACTCATTTGCCCATTTGACGAACCATCTCCATAACAGCTATTTGTCGTGCAAAACTTTACATCGAAGGTGGTCCCGCACACATCCTGATGGATGAGTTGCAATTCTAGCATTGAGATTTTGAATGGAAGCTTTTAAATCTTCAATTGAAGTCATTGTTGGCTCCAATGTTCCTTGTGAGCTTGTTTTAGCCTTTGAGTCTCTAATTCCAAATTTCTACGCTCGAGTTGATAGGCAGTAAGTCTGAGTCTTGTTAGTTCTTGTTGAAGAAAGAATCTCTGCACTGGATTAGACTCAATCTCCAGTCTATTCTCAGTTTCTTTAATTTGTTGATTAACTTGCTCCACAATAGACTAACTGAAAAAACAAACCTGTCTGCTATTTAAGCTTAGATATTTGAAAAAAATATATATTTATAAACAAGTTTTTAAACAATTTACCAAGCATTAGACTTAATTATGCTAAGTCAAAGTTTAATTTTTTTGTTAAATATGATCTTGGTCAATAGATTATAAATATCTTTTCTATATTTTTCAAAATATATTTAAAAAAATATATTTATATTTCCATACCTGTCAAAATTTATAATTTGTTGAATTGGTCCTAATAATGTTGCAATTTTGCTTCAACAAGTTACATAATATGTTCACATGAGAATTTCTTTTCTCTCTCAACATGCACTGTAAAGTCAAAACTCTTGTGAAAGATTTTCATTCTCAACATCTTGAAGCTATTCAATTGAAATAGATATTTCGTCAATTTTGCTCTGAATTCCTGATATGACAGGATATAAAGTCATAGATATATATCCAGAGTTTGGATAATGATCTATAACCATTTGACAAATATCGACAGATTCTTGTAGTCTGAAATTTCAAGTTGTGCTAGCTCCATTTTAGATTGAATTTTTTTTCCAGTGCTTGAAATAGATACAACGTATGTATTAAACTTGACTATGCAACTTTTCACTTTCAGACTAAATAAATCTCATTATTAATTTTTGATACAGGGTGTCATAATTTCACAATCCCGTTTTCCTCACTGATCTATACTGAGTACAGTTTTTTTATCACCAGCACTGCTCTATGTGCGCAGATAAACTAATGCCCTACCATAGACATCTATGGCAGATATATATCAATGATATATATATATATATATATATATCAATAGTTTGGTGCACGGGATTGTTCCCATATTTCATTAAATACACAATTATTTTATTTTCTTTAAAAACTATGCTAGTTTTTAAAGGGGGGACCCAGTCACAGTTTTTTATTAAATTTGTTGAGTTTCTCTCCATATGATTATTCACTTTTTGATTTTTTAATTTTTACTTTTGAGACATACTGTACTGTTGAGTCTGACTGTATACTGCATAACTGCAAATTTTGTTGCACAAACAAAGAAAATGATTTTTTTGTAAAATTGCAAACTTGTGACAAAGAAAATGCTTTGTCTAAGAATTATTTTGATTTTTTTCTAAGGACATAGGGGGTGAGGCAGGGCCGGCAGCTTTAGCTGGGACATGAATTTGTATGAAAGCAAATGATTATTGTATGATTTAAGTTTGTTCAGTTGTAACTACTTACCCTAAAGCAAGTTTGGTCCGAGCCAAGAAAAGTCTTGAGAATGATTGGTATCCAAGGCACACTCATCACTTTCGGTAAAATGATTTTTTTCATTTGATGTTGAATAATACTTAACACTTTTTTGCATGTTTATTTTGTTGTTTATACATGTATGAATATAAAGTTCTCTAATTGTATTTATTGGGTAACTCATCCGTATTTAATGTTCCAGTGATTAGTATTCTGCTGTCAAGCCTTTTATTTGTACACACGAAGCCTAATGATTACCCTAAATTAGGAGATAACCCCTTTACTTTTGTATAAAGGAATTGGCCATTCTTAAAATTTAAAGGTTTGGGCTATGAGACGATGGATAACAGTATCACCCAATGATTTTTACTATTGGGTATTCATCAAGGAATACATTTTGGGTTATGGTGAAAAAAGTTATGATGCTCGATTTGGAGTATAATTAGTTTTAAAACCCATTTTTTTATGCTCATATGTTCATGTAAAGTGGAAGTTAGAAGATTGACCAGTTAATATTTTCTTTAAATGAAGTTTAAATTCCAGTCATTTGGGCCGTTTTGGCCCTGACCCAATGCTCTATGGCAGATGAGCAAGAGGGCAAGTTGAATGTCCTTGTGGCTTTTAAGAAGGTGGGGTCTTATGCATCCGGCATAAGACGGGGTCACCTCCACATACCTCTCAATTTATCGGTAGTAGAGGAGACCTTTCAAATCATAAAACCTGAGATCAATGAGGTTAAGAAGACGCTGCTCGGCGCTCCAGCAGTCATAAATACCAACAAGAAAAAACATGCTTTGGGAATTTTGGTCGCAGCACTGCAGGAGACGCTAATTGAACTGGATGCCAGCATGGAATGGTTTAGCATTCTTATCAAGAATCCCAGGAGTCCAAAGCCACATTTATCTTTCACTATGGCCGAGCGGGAGAAGGCCATGAAAGAATACGTGATGAACAACAGAAAGATAGCTAACGTCAGTCTGTCACCATCCTCTTCATCAGGAGCCGAGTTCAACTCAAGAGATAAGCAACAAGCAGCAGGTATCCTGTCTTTAGGCCTTTCTTTGTACAATTTATATGAAATAAATCAGTTATCTAGTTGATGCTTAAGGTAGGGACATTCAAGTCCTTAAAGAAACTGTTGAGTCAACTGTTCATGTGACAAACAGGTTGGTTGACACAGTAAATAAATATACCATGACCATCATCCAGACTATAGAGGCCTATTTACAGGTTACCTCACACTTACATAAAATGTTATTTGAAATTAACTCTCTGGCTCAAGGACTTAGCGATCTCTTTAAAGGGGTGTCACGAGAAGCCTCTTGAAGGATGATTTATGTTTTAAACGTACTAACTTAGTCATTTAAGAATACTGTAATTTTTACTAATAATTACTTTTGCCTCTATGCTCAAGATTTGTTTTAGTTTTAAGTTTTAGAATTAAGGTTTTAACATTTTCAATGTACGTTTTTTGTATGGGCTGATGTATTTTTGTAGACAGAAAAAATCTGCCTTTTAAATCTTGTTTTTTGCCAACTCACATTCTGTCCTGACTGCGTCATTCGCAATTCTAAGAAATATTTGCATTGTTGCCAAGGTTAAATTAAGGAGAAAAAATCACACCCTCTCAACTATTTAAAGGAAATGCATCTGAGCACACCAAGCAGCATTGTAGAATTAATATTCTAATCGTCACTATCTTACTGGAATAAAATATTGAAGCTTCATCATTTCTTATTGGCATTGGTCAATCGGCATCTTGGGTGAGAACAGTTATTACTTTGAAGTCTGGTTGAGTTTTAACTGTTGCCAAACAACTGGTCGTCAAGGGCTTGACGACAAACACTCAGAGGTAAAAAACAGAAAATTGATATCTCGACTAAGGTAGACCGTTTTTACCTACATTGATAAGATTATTTTGGGACATCACGCCACAAGGGGAATTAAGCCCTTATGTTTTAAATTGGCCAGCAGTAGAGGATCCTATTCATTCCTTAAATAATAAAGCTATTAAAGACAACCTTAAACCCCTCTTTACTACATGGGGTTGTGATTTGAACAGTCCATTTAGCTTTTTTGTTGAAAATAACATCCTTCACTTATACGTACATATTCCCTATTATGCTGACCAACTTTATCCCCTATATAAATATATTTATTTTCCATTTGATTCCAATCAATATAAAGAAAATGGAATTTCGCTAGTTGTTGAGCCAGAAGAGGTATATTTGGCAATTAACACAAAAACTAAGATAGGTAAAACATTGGATTACAAGACCTTTAAAAGTTGTTCTACTTTTCAACTAGTAAATGAAAAAGTATATATCTGTGAAGATACTGCAATTTTAAATACAAACCTAGAACAGACTTGTCTTGGACTTCTGTTCATGGGATTTTTTGATTGGGAACAACTGGAGAAGACATGTAATCTAATGCTTGCTTATCCAAAACCTGCCTATCACCTATTAAAAAATAATGAAATAGCATTCTTTTTTCCAAAACAAATGGAGGTTAGATTAGATTGTAAAAATACCTCTAATATTAAGGTGCAAACAAAAATTGGACTTAATTATATGGAAGTACCGCAAAATTGTAGATTTTCTGCCTCCGGAATTTTATTTCTTCCAGAAATGGACCATAGCCAAGATTCTAAACCTTGGTCATTATTTCCAAGAGAAGTACCTTTTTCAAAGCTGACTTTCGACTGGGACGAGGCTGAAAAGCTACTGAAAGAAGTCTCAGGGAAGAAAAAGCTCGACAGGGTTAGACTGGACAAGTTCATTCACCATAGATGGAACCAGACCAACCGAAAGTCCTTTTGGATGACTACCTTTGTGGTCATGGGCATCCTGGCTTTCATTTCTGCTGGAGTTCTCTATGTTCTTTTCAAATACAGAACAGAATTATTCCATCTAGTCACTGGTGGAATATTCAACCTACTCATCTCCAAGTACCAGAAGAACGAACATATCAATGCGCGATCTAGACAGTTTAGATGAGCAAGAACTCCAAGAACTTCAGGCTAGTCAGAGCCGACAAGCTAGTAGTCCCTATCCTGAGATCGCACCGTGTCTCTGTCCCAGCCAAAACCAGCATATTTGATTGAACGGAGCAAGCCTCTAGGAGACTTGTGACCAGCAGTGTCACTGAAGGGCCGAAATTTAATTAATTTTTTTCATGCTCAAATTTTTTATTGATTTTTGACCAAGGTTTAGAGATCTATGCTTTGGAATTACTTTTATTAATTTACCTTTTTTATTAAGATGCTTTGTTTTAATTTCATTAGCTTTGTACTCTAACCAGGAAATATTGACTCTTTTTCAACAAAGAAGGAAGTAACTTAACCATCTACACACATGATACCTTGTATTTTTTTTCATCTATACAACTGTTATGTGTGTAGGAATTTTTACAACCTTGATTTTAAATCTTACTACAGAAGGGTCATTTACCTGTGTAGAGAACAAAGGAGTGCGTGTTGGCAGGAAAGAGTTAAATACCAAAGTTACACTATTCTTTTCTCTTTTTTATGAAAATACTTCCTTGTGTAGAATGCGTAAGAATACCATTCAAATAATTTCAAATCAAAGTCAAAATCTTCTTTCTTGAAATTTGTTTGTAAATAAAGTTTATTTCTGAGAATTGAATAGGGTGTGAATCAGGAAGGGCTGGCCTGTGTTGCCTGAAACCCTTTTAGTATAAAAGATCTTGCTGTTGTCATTTCTGTACTCGGTTCTCCGATTTCCATTCAACATTCAACTTTTATTTTTTCTGGAAGCTTCAAATAAAGAATACTTCAAATTTGTACCTGGTAAACTCTTTCTGATTTTTTACTTTGCATTGATAAGGGTGAGCATACTGGAACAGGGCCCCACATAACAGGACTTTGTGGGAGACAAGCCTAACAATTCCTATTTTTAAGCATTGAAATAGGTAAGTCCGTAGGGTAAGGTTTTAGGACTTAAAGAGATTATACGTAATCTCATTCCTCAGTTGAGGATTGTGGACATTCACAAACATTTACAGAATATTTAAGTTGTGTACAAACCCTCTTTATAAGGTTGATGTGAGACCACCCTAAGATTTTGTTTTATGTTTACTCCAAACCTTTAAAGAAATTTTTTTATGTTCATATTTGTATTGTTGAGTTAAGAACTTCTGAGTGAAAAGGTTAAGTCAAGCTGTCCCAAGGCGTTCCGCCACAGTACATGGTACTTCGAGTCGCAGTTTTTTGTACGACCTGTGTATGACAACTTAAGAATAACATAAAACATTCATAAGATCATTTTTATTTTTTGTGACCTTATGTTTTTGTACGACGGTCCTACAAGCTCCAAATTAGTGTGTGGATACGAGTCCACATTTTTTATTATTGACCCTCTTTTTTAATTTTAAAAAGAGCTCAGAAGTTTTTAACCATTTTTGTTATGTCCAATTAAATGCCGCCTCCAAAGAAATTCCCAGATAAGTAAAAAGTTGTTTTTGATCCCTCATCAAAGGGTTTTACCGATACTGAAAGTGATCAGTCCACGTTACTTTCAGGTGAAAGTGTCAGGAGAAGATCTTTGGAGGGGGGACTTTTGACAATGTTGAACCCTGCTGCTGAGTCAACTGTAATTGTTGAAAATCCCAAAATGACTGAAACGGAAGGAGAGCAATTAGAGCTAACATGAGATCCCGTGGTGGATCTCAATAACTCAAGAAAAAATATTAAGATTGGTGTGTCCAATAGAATGACTACTTTAAGCCTGGAACTGAAACTCCCAAACCAGACCTTAACCGATCTAGTTTCAACAAATGGAATATTTCGGAGGTAGGCGAACCAAGTGACAATGAATTTGGCCAAGCTTTCAGCCAGATTATGATGCAGTCTGCGACAAGTGCCCACAAATTGGCTCCATTCTCAGGTAACTGTAGGGATTGGCCAGAATTCTTTACAGTTTGGTCTAGGCATGATAAGATGATGGGAAGTTGTGGTCAGGATTATCATGAAAGGTTTATGACTCTTAAGGCTTCACTTACTGGGGAAGCTTTAAAATTAATTTCTGATATACCTCCACAAGGATCAAGCTATCGTGTTTCTCTGGAAATTTTAACTGAAATGTATGGCAATAAGCAAGTCATTTCCAGAGATATTATTAAAGAAGTTTCCAAATTACCTTCTATGGAACACAACCCTCGCCTCTTTATGACAAAATTAATTGGTTTAAACAAGCCTTTATTGCAATGAATTTTGATCCGCATGATTATAGTTTATCTATGATTTTTGAGGAAGTCTTAAAAAAGGGGACTAGGAGGTTGCGTTACTTATGGTTCAAAAAGACTCGTAGGAATATGGATGATAGTTATGTTTTGGGACAAAACCTAACCTTACATGATTTGGTAGAACTAGTTAAGGACGAAACTGAATTCATGATGTACGACCGTGAGTTTTCTAGCCATAAATCAGAGAAGAAAAAGGCAATTGACGCCAAACAATCCCTCAGTAGCCAAGTACTAGAAAAAGCACAAGTTTCAGCCACTTCAGCAGTTCCAAGCAAGTTCAAAGGAAAGAAAAAACCGAATCAATCTGGGAAGAAGTTGGGCCCAGGAACCAAGCCAACAGAAAACACAATGAGTTAACCCCAAAAACCGTGCCCCATCTGTGACGAGGTAGGACATTTTCCTTGGAATTGTATCAAATTAAATAATTTGACTATTGATGATGTCTATCGAATGATTAAAGAAATGAAGCTGTGTCCTGTATGTCTTACACCTGGTCATAGTGGGCAACGGTGTTGGCAAAAGAAGATTTGGAAATGTGATAAGTGTGGGCAATACACTCATCATACTAGGTTACACCGTGACACAGTAAAAAATCATTTGACTAGCCTTAATGATGAAAATTTTGTTATTTCTAAGGCCGCAGCTCTTATTGAGTTGGATGGCACACCTGTTAAGCCAGCATTAGAGTGTTTAAAATGTTTGGTTAGACCAGCTAATAATGAGGGAACTTTTCTCTCATTGGAAGCCACTGAAGTTGATGTGTTCATGGACAGTGGCACAGAACTATCTATGCTGAGTGAAGACATTTGTAAGAAGTACAAAATAACAGGTGAAAAGGCTAGCTTACTTGTCACAGGCAGTACCGGTCAAAAAGATTTGGAAACTGAAAAAATATGTTTTTTGTGAGAAATATCAATGATGAGTCTGCTTCTTGGATATTTATCCAGGGTTTTAGGGCCAACCGTTTAGCTCTACCCACAACAAATGGGCTTGAGCTGAATGACAAAGATTTACAATGTGTCAAGAGTTATGGGTTTTCCCTAAATCCAACTAAAAATGTGTAGACAGACGTCATGCTTGGTCAACCCACCTACGCTCAAATTGTGAAGGAAGTTTTGGGTTGTGCCCCGTCCGGACTACCAATCATCAGGAATAGTTCTCTGGGACCTTTTTTCGTCAGGAGGCTATATTCTGAAGCTAAGTCAGTAAGTCAGTTGCAGTCACTCAACTTATTCTCTAATAAGTTAGATGATTTTTGGAAATTGGAACGTTTGGGTATTACGGATAAGCTGGACCGTTTTACATTAGAAGAAGAAAATATTTTAAGAAAAATGAAAGAGTCTTCTTACTACAATGAGAAAGAAAAACGATGGCACACTAAATTATTTTGGCAGGATGACTTTACTTAGTTGGGTGATAACTTAAATGTTTGTAAAAGGATTGCCAGACATATGTACAGTAGTATGTCCAAAAAAGAAAAACTCAATGAAGTCAACCTAGCTTTTCAACGACTGAATTCTCACTACAATTACCTCAAAAAAATTCTTCAAATGATTTTACAAATGTAAGAACTTCACCTGGGCTTTCGATTAGGAGGATTTCAAAAATTAACACTAGTTAAACGAGGGCAATATTCCCCCCTTGAAATCTCTACTCTTTGAAAGCACAGTCGTTTGAAATAATAAAGTTATTACACCAAATATTCGAGTTAAATACATGAGATATGATATCGACTTACTTTGGGGTCCATAGGACCAAGTTTGGTGAGTGGATGACCCCTCACTTAATAGGTGTGAAATGTGCCCTCTTAGGCAAGGATGTTGTGAGACCTCCCTCCTTTATTAAGTCGAGAGAACACCTTAAATATTTAAAACTAGAACTAGAACACCATCGATATTCCCTACTTAGAGAAAAAGATCATTAATCGTCATTCTAGTCGATAGATATTGCCCAAAATAGATTAATTTACTAAATGCCTGAAAGAGAATGATTATACATCCTATGATTGGCAAAGGGCAATATCAGGAAGCTGATAGAAACGAAACTTTTCGAAATCAATCACTTCACAAGTCACAAATGATTATTTCTTTACAATCACTTATGAAACAGACTTTAATATCACAGATTTAATCGTATAAACCTGAAAAAATAAAAACTAACAACACTCTTTAAAAGAATGTATCAGTAAAGTCTTTGAAAAGTTTAAGTTGAGAAAATTATTCAAGAGCAATCGAAAGCACATTCAAAGAACCCCGAAATTCCCAATAGAATGAAGCAACTTTATGAATTTTTCATTCGGTGCTTTTTGGTTGAGCTGTCAGGCCTTGCCTGGGCAGCTGATCACTGAAAAATCCCAACATGGCTCCCAAATATTTTTGGGAACTTATGGCCCATTAAGATTAACAGGTCAGGGTGAAGAAAAAATAATAAATCTTTGATTATTATTAGTCTCCAATAACAATAAAATTATTATTTTATTGTTATCATACTTTAAAACATAAAACAACCACATTTGATTGGTTTTTGAAGTAAAAGTCGTAAAAAATTGAGGTTGAGTGACTAAGGATTTTTGGGGAACTATTGTTGATCCCAATATCCTTGCAATGAATCGATTATATAGCCTTCATACTCAAAAATAACTTAAATAGCTTAAATAGTTCAATTTACTTCCCTATTAAACGAGACAACTTAGTCATTGTTCAATAGAAAGTTTCAGAATCGAAATCGTCACTCAAATACTTATTCTATGCCAATACGTAATTCTAGGCTGAACTATTTATGAACCAATTCCTTGGAGTAACTTTTACTATGTTGGGAACCTTAAAATGGTCTTAGACTTTCTAAAGCATCCATAACAAGGCTAAAGGGTCTAGCTGATCCATGTCTGAATTTGAAAATTTTAACTCGATTTTATCAAGTCAATTTTTCAAAATATGCCCAATTTATGAAAATCTTGGGTATTTCAGACAGAAAAAGTGTCAAAAATGAACTGAGAACTTTGCTATTTCAGGTGGAATCTGAGAAACCTTAGCATCCTAAGCCTGAAAAGTCTAAACCAGAAGAGCCTACCCCTCGTAAAACCATTCGGTTGGAATACCTTTCTGGCGAAGAAATCTTCCTGTACAGATCTAATGTATGGGAAACACTAGCCAACAATGAGTCTAAGTGAAAGATTTGCTGTGGACATGGATTGTAAAGACACAGTCTTTGTCAAGAAATTTACTAAAGATGTGGCTAGCACTATGTTAGTCTCAGTCTTTTATTTTAAGACAGCAGGCTCGTGTTACCTTTGCATTGGTTCTGTCAAAAGCAGAATAATGCTTTTCATAACTCAGAATGGCAAATTCACTCTGTCTAAATTTGCTGGAAATATCCTGCAAGATCAGAATGTGAGGAAAGTTGTCTATCACAATGACATCTTTTCTTTACCAGAGGGTAAAGTTCCCATTCGAGTCATTCTTCTGCTCGGTGACCTAACTAAAGATAAGAAGGTTTACCCGAGTAAGAAATTGCCAGGTCTCCCCAGCCTTTTGGACCTCTGATAGTACCTAAAGATAGGCAACTTCAGAACCTAGTTGGGTTAGATACTCATCACAAGAATTACTTCAGGCAGAGGGCCATGGCAATTCTTGGCAGTTTCCTCGCTTATG
>LR051169.1:0-13819 GCA_900607525.1 Apocyclops royi
AAGGATTGCATAATATTGCGCAATAGTTTATTTAAAACGTAATAAGTAGAAAGTATAAGAGTACCAACCGCGACAACAACAGAACGTGGCATTAATTTTCTGTTAGCTTTTAATTCTGAATTATTTTTCCTGCCATGCCTGTAAACTGTATCCATACCCTTGTCCAGGCTTGCTAGAAGGTCCAATAAAATTCCAAATGTTTTATCTTCTATTCAAAGCCTGCCTTTAACAATCCAGATGAGTGTTGCCAGAATTGGGGAAATTACTTAAAGTAGGAACTATAAAGTTTTGTGTCTAAAAAGGACGTTACATGTACTATAGAATATTTTGTTCTGTTTTTGGAGAAATTTTCATGACATTTCTGGCAACACTAAGTAAGCTAGTTCTAACTTCTACTGTAGAGTTAGAACTTGCTTACTTTCCCTTCTAAGCAACTTGTTTTTGTCAATTTGCTATGTTGCCAGAAGTATCACGAAAAAATGAACAGAACACTGTTATAAAAAGAATTCCAACACTTTGGTGCAAAAGTTTCCAATAGATCTAATAACACCGTAAACCGAACTGAATTCTTAAACAAAAAATGAAGTCCTTCATAATAAAAGTTTTTTGAAAAGATTGGTTCGATCCAACTCTCTTCTCAAACAAACAGGGTTGTTGCCAGATTTGGTGGAATGTACCTTATACTTGCAATGTACATTTTAAAAGGATTGAATGTTAATTTGCTTAGACTTTGGTGGACTTTTTTCGACACCATTTCTGGCAGAACTGCAACCAAGTGGTTTGGCATGGTTATTTCTAATTGGATATAAAAAAACAGGCACGAAAGTAAAATTTCAAACGATTCAGATTAGTTAGTTCCGTCATATTTTGAAGTCACATTATATAATGATAGTATAGGATGCTCCCTACCACATTAACATGACACGATAAGACTCTGTCACTGAGCATCACAATCATACCTACGTAGTTAACAAAGGGTAAACTTACTAAGTGAGCTCTTTATTAAGTCCTCCTAATTGCAATTGCTAATAACACTCGATTGTCTTTTTTTTTCTCGGTAGTACTCTAAGCTACCTTGAAGTGACGCTCTAAAGTTAATTAACGGGAATGACGCATTGAACTTGTCATTAGAAAATGAAAATGACAAAGAAAGTAATTTTCATGAATTGAAAAGCTTTCATATCAAGTTCTACCTAAAAGCTTCCAATCTTACAAACTCCTAAAGTTCTACATTTTTTGACGGAGGGCTATGAAAAATCGAGAGGTTGGCTGATGTGAAATGTTAAATGCCATCTGAAATAATCAGGTTTGAGTGCTTTCCAGAGGAAAATGAAAATGCTTCTTGTTAAATAGAAAGGTTTATAAAAGTACATCTCATTTTTCCGCTTTTACGTAGTCTCGTAAAATCCAATAGACGTAAAAATTGATTGAGTTTGAAAGTGTGTTTTTTTCTCAAGTTTTGATTATTTTCTCTCGTGAGTACACCTTCTCTTCTCTTTCTGTTGATTCTTACAAAAACAGGGTCTTGTTTTTGATAATGAAACATCTCAACTTCTGATAAAGAACCTCGCTTGACTAGTCTTTCTTGAACCAATCTGTAGCTATTAGACATTCAACATTTTTTTCCTGAAAATGACACTGATATTTTTAATCGTAGCAAGTCAAGCTCACTAATTGGAGAAGGTTACGTAACTGACAAGGTTCTTTACTCTCTATCTATAAATCTCTTTTTAAAAAATAAATCCCTGGGATGTTAAAAAAGTGCAAATGCCAACAAGTATGTAATATATTTAGGACCACGATTCATTATTCAGATTATTGAGATTAGACATTTGACATTCATATCTTACATTGTATAAAAAGGTTTGGCATTTTGCTAAGTGAAAAAAGAAGCTTTTTGTTCTTAGCGTTAATATGAGGTCGGTCACACTCACTACGACGGCCTTACAAAACCATGGTCTATCCCGTTGTATGAAAATAAGCACTTATTGATATTTGATCAATGGGCTTAGCCTATTGTTTCGTACGACCGTCGTAATGGTTAACATAAATCAAGCATAGTTTTAGGTACCGTCCCTGTGTTGGTTGGTTATTCAATTTAAAAATCTTGGGAGATTTTCCAAATAATTGAGTTGTCGTTTTCTGAAGTTATGTGTGCATGTACGTGGAAGGCAGTTGTAATCTGTATCCATCAATAGTTGAGCTTGGCATTCACTCAGAAAAAGAAAGATGAATAATAACGGAACAATTATCTGTCAGGTACAAACAAGTTTTTCTCCAGAGAGCTTCTTTTTTCTAGATCGTAGTTTTGTTGCAAGAAAATGTTGATCAGTTTTGAAGGGAAGACGGCATCCACTTATTTGAATAAAAGTTGATTGTAAACAATAGAAATACTCAGAAATACTCGTCTTATCTTCAATGATAAATAACGTTTCTAGTTAAGAAGTCAGTATTAATTAAAAAAGTATTAAAGATTGTTGCTTTAGAAGGCAGTTTGAGGTCAATCTTTTGTCTAAATTAATTGTTCACTTTGCTATATAGTTCAAATTTCTAGTATTGTGTTTTTACGGCATTCCATCAAATCATTGCTGCAGAATTCCTCATTTGTGTGTCACAGTTATACCTAGACATTAAAAATACCTAGACCAATCAGTGGGGCCAGGCTTTCTGGCTGTACTTCTTCTTAGTTCGAAAAAAACATTTGAAAGGGTATTATGGCACCACATACGGGACAAAAGCAGTGTGACCTGAAATAGATACAAGTGTATTTCATCACGCTGCTTTGGTGTGAGCGGCCTACATAGATATTTTTAAATCTCTATGGTCACTGTCTTCAAGATTAGTTTGCCAAATCATGTTGATGAACTTTTGGTACTCTGATATATTGCCACTCATGAAAATTCAAGAACAACATTTGAAAAATGATTGGTTTCTGCTTTGAACTGAGCAAATTGCAAAGACTTACACATCTATATTATGTAGACATTTGTAACGCGTTATTTCAATGTAATCATTAATGTCAAAAACTTAAGCAGAATTTTTTTTCAAGGGCATTTTCCGCCTAATTATTCGATTCCTCTCAAATAGCATTCAAATTATGTAATAGGTCAAATCATCAAAGATATTAAATGACACACGATTTATTTGATATTCAAATAATTCTCTTTAGAGAACTTATTAAGTTGCATTGTTTTCAGTTTAAGTTGTCGCCTTTAGGTAACTTTGCTTAACTAGTGTAGGTGGTTGCCACTTGCAATAGATGATTATTTCGAATTTACATGCTTATCACTCATGCAAGCTGCTCAGTTTCTAAAATCTTGCTTCATCATGCAATTCCAGTCTGTATTGTGGACATACCTGTTCAAATAAGCCACCTTTTATGTTTAATGTAAAAAATAATTATGTATTGTACGATTTCTTTTTATCCAATAAGTTAGGGTTTTGCTTCAGTTTTCCTGCTGTTTGCGTTTGTTCAGCTTTTTTTTGTAAGTACGGATTTTCAGTTAAGTTTCGAGAATTCGCAATATAATTAACTGTAGCGTGGGATTTGGTCGTATCATGTAGGTTAAAATTTAAAATTATTTTTGCGGATTTTTTGGCCGTTTATTTGTCATAATTGTGTTTGCTTTGCTTCCCAGTGTAACGGTGTTCAGCCATCACTGTCTTTTTTTTCTATTTTAGGTAAGAGGAGAACTTGTGTAGGTCGATTCTTTCGTTACTTCGGACCTTTAAATCGTAGAGTTCATTGCACCCTAAACGTATCGATCTGTTTTCACGGTCCCCAGTATTTACACTAGCCCGGCACAGTTTGCACTTGAAAATATTATCGCACTCGTTTACAGGCGCACTCCAGCTTATTTTTGCAACAGCAGAAACTGTAGCTTTAACCTGTTCAGCTGTGTGTGCGCCGAGCTGTTGCCCCTGAAGGCCACATAGGGGGGAGGGGTGGGGTGGGCCTTGCTGCACGTGCCTCCCTCTTCCCCCATATTCTCTTTTCCATCAATCATATTAACGCAGAACGATTTAAACATTTTAATGCTAATTTCCAACCAACTTGTCAAGGCTAGCAACTATTTTCTTTGTTACTTTGGTTTTACAATGTTGCCAAATGTTGGATGTTATATTACCGTGTTGAAATTTGAAATGAAATGAAAGATTCGAGCTCAGCATTAACGAGAATTTTTAAATTTAAAAAAAATGAAAAAATCCATTTGGGATATTTGTCACGATTTTTCGAACACTCGGCTTGCTGCACATATTACGAAGAATTTAGTTTCTTACTTCCACATGTACCAACTAAACTATTAATAATTTTTTACACCAACCACAGTATAATTTAAATTGTTAAAATGAAGCTTTATGAAAAGCTTTTAAGTACACTATCCACGAATCCAATAACTATGAGGTTGCAAAGTAAAATAAAAAATTGCAACAACAACAAAATATCCACTATGTAAAGTAGCTGCCTCTGTACTAACTAGGAATTTGTAACCACATAATTTGATTTTGATTAGGGTACCCGTAGAACAGTAATTAATTACTTTTTTAAAGATAATTTATCAAAAATGTCTCTTGAAATAAATGAAATACTAAACCAGAAGGAACATGAAATTTGGAATATAATATAGACCCTTCTATATCAAAATTTTAGCTTTAAACGTATCACCTCAGATTTTGAAAAAAGAAGTGTTACATTTTGCTACGGATTGTGTATGATGCTAAGGTGAAAATATTTTACATGTTTCTACGACAGCTTAGTTAGTCAGTACAACGAGAAATTTGAGTGAGTGTAAGGTCACTGTGCAAACAACCTTGGCCCCAGCAGTTTTCCGAGGGTCATTACTCCCCTTGAATTCAATAGGGGGCAAGTTCAACAGAACTGTATAAAGATTTAATATTTCTGCTCAAATATCCTATCTTTTACTTACTCACTAGTGTTCAGTCGAAGACTTCTCATATAAAAACAGTGTTTCTAACGAAATTTTTTTTGATTTATTTCATTGTTCGCACTTTCATACGTGCGTGATGTTGTAGGAATGCGTCATCATACTTTTTTTCTATTGATTTTTTTTCACCAGAAAAGAATTGTGCAAATGGTATCTTGCTTTATTCTTAATTATTTTTTTTCGCACTTTTATTAGCTCAGTAATAAGACGAGTCATGATAGAAATCACAGTTAGCTTTTTCGTTTTCCCGCGAATAGGAATATATGGAGGCAAATAAAAACCCGATGAAAATCGAGTATCACCCTTATTTTCTTCTTGTTTCTAATAATAAGGGATAACATTAAGTACGCTTTAACCTAAACCCTGAACCAAGCGTTACCCAAAGAATCGGAAATAGAGTCTTCGACTGACCTTAAATTTTGCATAATGCGTACTGTATTCTTAATAACCTCAATTAAGAAGTTAATGCTTTGTAATTTAAGGCTATCAAGTCGTTGTTTCAGAAAATATTCGTTTTTTTTTCTCTGTCATGCGTTAACCAAATAACTTTTCATTTTCTCCTCTCCCCTGGGTTATTTACAGAGGCAGATAATTTCTTTTTCTTTCCCAAAAGATTCTTGCTTGGTTAGGCAGAATTCAATTACTAATGAAAAATTTATTGTCAAAAAGGTTTTTTTCAGAATGTAGAGTAATGACTTTTTTTGTGAAGTGCTCAAATCTTGAATGAATTGAAATATATTTCATCAGCTTTCAAAAAGCGTTCTTTCATAATTTCGAATTCAATGCATCTTAAAAAACAGGGTTCTAGTTGATTTGCGATGTGATATAAAACGTGACAAATACTCGTATAATCTAGTTCCTTCACTAATTGGCAGCTTAGTCATTTTTGTATAGATTATCAATATCCCCTGGACGTATTTCTCTGTTTAGCTAGTCGAAGAAGGTTTGTTTAATTTCCTTTTTAAAATTTTGATCAAAGGTACAATCTTCAAATGTGTAGGTGTGTGCTTTCATGTCTTGACATTTTAATCGAATTGAGAGATCAGTGAATCTGTAATTGTATCACAGTTGTACACCAACTTTCTTCCTTTTAACCCTCTTTTGTAGATTTTGGTTCATTGCCGTGATTAAATTTTCAAGAAGTTCAATTTGAATTCAAATGTCGTGTCATTTTCGAACTCCTTCATCAATAATGTACTCTTAAAAGATTTTAACTTTAAATATAAAGACGTTTCCTTAGTCAAGGAGAGAGGCCATAGGCTAATTTTATGGAAAACTCGTATCTTATAATACATTTATATAATACCTATTATTGAAACGTTCTGAAAATACTAAATGTTATAGTTTGTCTTGAAAATATAAAACTACGAAAAAGCTAGACAATTATTACTTTATTTACATCATAGTTTGAAAAGCCTAGGCTTTTTTACGATTATTTTGCCACCGTACAAGTAGAAAAAATGTCTGCATCTAAAATTTTTTCAACAGTCACGATTGAACCATTTTCAAATAACAGTTAAAAGAAAAATGAAAATTTAAGCTACGTCAATTTATATTTCTACACATGACTTAAGAAAATTTGTTTTCATTTGACTTAACGCATAAATTTCAAAATCCGAGGCTTAAAATAATCGCGTTTCCCAAATTTTTGCAGTCCCAGTTTTTTTTAAACGAAGGGATCAGGTTCCCCCAGCAGGGCTTCGGGCCGTACCCCGTTTGGATTAGGTCAGGTTAGTTTAAGTGATGCATCCTTTAAGGTTATTAAATTGCGCAATCGCGACATTTTGAAACATGACCGTTCCAAAAATGACAAACTTTTATCAAAGTTTCATTTGTGGCACGTTTCCAGTTAAATCTAGGCTAACTTCTGACCGATTTGTCAATAAAAATCTTAATCTGATTATGAAAAGTTAAGCTTCTATAATTTTAGAATCGGTCATCGTGTCCTGGCTATGAGTGTTAATCATGTAAATGCTTTTCATTAGTTTTTAGACTCAAATTTATGTTTTTTTACTCACTTGATAATTTTAATTTTCTAAGCTATGCTCTGATCGGAGCATGGCGTCGTTATGTGTGTGACTGTGGGCTTCTTTTCATTAGAAACTGATCCATTTTGTGTCCAAATGATAAAATAGCTTTGTAACATCATCATCAATTTGCTTAACATTTATCATTCATGCCGCAATGGATTTTTAGTTCTTAGTTTTCATCTTTTTTTGGCCCCTTAATTTAGACATTGCACATCATCAAGACATGAAGCTAATGGCTAAGGAAGAAAAAAAATCCTTGCAGTAAATAAAAATGCTTAATAGTCAAAATAACGCATGCAAATTTATTCAGATTATCATAAGTTTGTGAGCATGGAATAGATGTTAATGTTTGTAGAGCATGTTTTATTACTCCCAGAACTGAATTGTTGGTCATGTTTCAAATTGACGCGGTAAAAGTAGTTTGTTTTTTTTACTTTTAAACACCATAAAAGCCAAAAACACAAATTGAGGGGACTAGCCTCCAGGCCCTCCGGGAGCACCGGGACCTCCCATTTGCTTTTTTTTCGACAGTATGAATCTGAGAAGATTTTACATTTCAACGATATGAATGCTTTGGGACTACAATATGTATGCTAAGCGATTTTCCATCTTCGACTTAAAATTCGATAAAAAAAATTTAGTCGGAAATTTCACTGATCTGCCTCTGGTAACTTTGATAAAATGCCTCTAAATCTTGGGGGTTGGGAGCTTGCGAATATGTCCGAATTTTCCACTCTTCCAATGGCTGTTTCAGAACTTAAAAGAAAGCCATTCTCAATCTTGATTAAATGAATCACTAACAATTGTTCAGTGCAAAATTATGGAGTGTAGCCGTCGAATCGTAAATAAGTATTTTTTTTTTTTTTGTATTTTCTGAGACACGTCTTGGACCCATTTTTTAATCCACTCCGTTTTAAAGATTAAAGGGTTTTGTTTCCCCTTCAGCGAATCTTTCACCTTCTTTTCAATTCGTTTCTTTAGAAATTTTTTTCAGTAAATTCAAATTCAATCGACCATCTTTTAAAGGTCTCGTCTTGAAAGTTTGAGAATCTTGGATAAACTTTCTTCACAAGTGAAATACGTGGCCTGAAAAATCCGGTGGAAATTCTTTTCAAAATTTGATCATTTAGTACGAAATTAACGAATCTAAAATATTAATTTTAAATTCAAATGCTTACCTGCATTTATTAGGCTGATTAAAATTCGAGAATGTTAGTTCTAAGTTTGAAAGCTGATCAAGATTTTTCAAAATCATGGTCCTTTTAGATACTCGATTGTGAAAAAGACAAGTGATAATGATTCAGATTGTCTTTGTGCTAAAACTGCCCCTAAATTTTAATCGTATATTATTAAATTCCAAATAATAACTAATTGAACCTGAAACATTATTATACCGACACCTAGCCCTACCGGGTGAACCGACCGGGACCCTATTTTCTTCTCAGTTTAAATCGTGATACTGTAATAGTTTAAGCCAGTCACATAAACTTTGGGTCGAGCTCGTGAAAGTGATTTTATTGCTGCAACTGGATAGACTTGCGGTTTCGTGCGCCCGACTCAATGGTTATATGACCGAGGCTTATTAGTGCTCGCCAATTTAGTCGTAGGATAATTTTTACATTGCGGCAGTATTAAATCACACAAGTAAATCGACCTGAATTGATAAAATAAGTTGAATTATGTAATCACACTCACAATGGTAGTTGTCAGCCTCTATTCCATTGACTGAGAAGTGATTCAAAACTTTCAAAAACTTCTTGAAAATCTTTTCATCGTATAAAAAGAAATAAAATCTTCCCACATCAGCCCTCATAGAAGATGATGTTTTGTTTCGATGCTTAGCCATGAGTTCCCTTTATCTACAATTATCGAGAGGAGATTTGGTTTCTCCTTCTTTTCATCCTCTCCACTCGGAAAGAATGTCTCACAGTTGAGAAGGGAGGAATGAAAGACAAATTGTCAAACTTTTCATCCCACTTTTACACCAACTTTACTTCGACAGATTTCATCATTTAGTGTTTCGACTTTTTTTTCTGACATCAAGGTTTGAATACTTCATGAGTGATCCTAGTTCAAATGAGCTCTTAAGTTGAAGAAAGTGCAGTGTCGCCAGATCTGGTGGAATTCCTGAAAATTTAAACCAGAAGCTTTTTTTTTGTCTGATGGGCAATGTAGTGAAATGTTTGTCCAGATTTTGGTGGAATGCTCATGCAATTTCTGGCAATACTGAAGTTTTAAGGGATCTTCTAGACAGGCTACTCTTTTCCTTTGTTGATCTCATTTTAGCTTGAAAGTAATTCAAAGATAAATACTTTCATTTAAGAACCGTTTTAGCATTCATCGAGTATCCCCCCTTAGACATCACACCTAATCTTGTTTTTGTCTCAAACAAAAAATGAATCTTCAAAAGTGTTTCTCCTTTTCTTTCTACCAGATTGCATTCATCCAAAAGTTGTTGCAATCTTTACCGGGGTTTATTTTGTTGGAATTTGCTGTAAATGTGCTACTTACATTCATTTTCATAACTATTGTACCTTTATATAATTTTAGGCTAATTGCAAAGTTAGTTAGTTTTTTATCATTACTGTTTCTTTAGTATGAATTTGAAATGTTGCTTTTTTTGGGGGGAGGGGGGGAACTAGATTTAAATTTCGGTAAAACTCAATAATACCTAATCGTTGGCCCTGTTGGGGGGCCCCCAGTTCTCAGAAAGGGTGTACTGCATTTTAAAAATCGCGACAATTTGCAACCATCTCATTTCTTCGCTTGGTTTAAGATATCTTCTAAAACATTCCTGAAAAAGACACTTTTCCCTTTTTTTTCAAAGGTTTTACAAAACCATCTGATAAAGAATAAAAATTGAAGCTCTAAAAATGCTTTTCTTGTCATCATAACTTCTCTGCGTTACAAAATTCTGGAATCAAACTCAAAATTTCTTTTACGACGTAAAAGTTTCAAAACTTTGTGACTACGTGAAAAATCATTGCAAGATATATATTTTACCAGATAGACCAACATGATATAATATATAATAAAATATGATTAATGTTAATTTATTGAACCTTTCATTTCCATTCGACAAGGTATTTCGAATATTTTTCTGCATTTTCTAGAAACCTTTTTTCGTTTATCCAACGAATTCTTTCTTTCAATAGTTTAGGGTACATACTAAAAATTTCTTGGTAAATTGATTAAAATTACAGTAAATATGACTTTTGAAAACTTAGTCATTAGTGCTTTATAAATGTACCTATGTCTTTTAAAAAAGTCTTAATAGGCCTTTATCCATATAGAAACTTAGTTTAACATGATATAACTGCTTATTTCTTGTAAATATGCTTGTATTTTAAGAAACTTAGTAGTTAAATGTTTTTTTATTTACCTTAAGCTGATTTAGCAAGGTGACCAAATTTTTTCATAGAAGTAGATTCATAGGTATGTTCGACCATCATTTTTTTTTCGTAAAAACACTTACCAAGGTGCACTTTTGTCGTCGCATACTGAGAAGTTTTTCGGCCCTAATACTTGAGTCTGTAATGATTACGTTGATTTATTTGGTTTTGTTGGGCCAGTAGCAAGTGGACAATTATAGCCTAATTTGAAAGCATTGCTATCGAACAAGCTGGAAAGAGGAAGCACTCAAACGAAAAAAAATTGGGAGTGACGTTTGGTCCGCTCATATCGCTCTACTAGTGTGCGACATTTATCGATGAAACAGCTCCATAACTAAAAACGATTTTGTGAAGAAAATGCTTCTGTCTTGCTAAAAGATTCAAACTGAGCAGAATTTCTTGAGTCGTTTATTTTATTTTCAAGATTTGCTTAGACAAAAAAAAACAAGCTAGCTCACCTTGCAGAACGTTTTTTACGCCCAAGAATGTAAAAGTTCCTCGCACCGTGTAAGCTCTGATTTTGTGTAATTCTGATCAAAGATAAATCATGTAGGTCTTGTCCTTTTTAAATTATTAGGGTGGGGCCGGGGGTGGATGTTAGATCCTCAGATTTCAGCACCAACAAAATGATCAGAATTTGAGTCATCTGATCAGTGGTTTTTTTATCGTTAAGTCGTAGAATAATTCAATATTATTTTCAAACTTAGACAGAAACTTACTCTTTTTAATTACATCTAACCCCTACTTAGAATTTTTTCAGCGATTAATTCGCAACTCTCATGAAATCAATCTTTGAATTCTTTTCAACTCAAATCGTCTGCTAGTGGTCTGAACATGAAAGTAAATAATCCATATTTGATTTCTTCCCCGATATCCTTTTTTCCTCCCCACACTCGAAGCTGTGAGTTCTTCTCTAAGAAACTGACATGGCTGAAAAAATTGTTCTTCGATTTCATCGAATTTTTTTTTCCGAATAGTATTATTATTTATAAAAATTTTTCAAATGTCTCTTTTTCTTTCAAAATTTTCCAAAGCAAATGTTCTAACATTAGGTAACGTGAGTTGATAATTTTACATCATTTATTGAAACAAATGGTTCGATGAAACCATGCCCCGGTGTTCCACCCTCTTTGACTGAAACCAATAAAGAAGACAATACCCTCGTCCTCCCCGTCTTTGCTGATGACACCAACGTGGAAATGCATCGAAAGGTTTTTGGCTCCAAAGATTTCTATTCAGCTCTAAAACTGATAACTGTCAAAGTACTTCGGTAAAGGGTTCTAAATATTTCGTTGAGATATTTTATAACTTGGCGTGACACTTAATACTTGGTTCTAAAGATGTAATCTGACTCGTATCAGTAAACATCATATTTTATATTTCAGGATCAATACATAAACTAAAAACCGCGTCGTTTTTTTCTACAAAGACTTATTGTTCTATGACGAATGACCGATATTAGTATAAGGTTTCATAATGTAAAAAAAACTCCACATGCTTGGAAATGATTTTAATAGTTGGGATATATTTTTAGTTAAATTTTTTTGCGCATTAAACTTTGAAATTTTGATTGTCCCATGATTAAAAGTTTTTTTGCTCCAACAATCAAATGAAATGTTGTGATTTACTTCGGAACTTTCGGCTGGAAGGATTGAAATCAAACTTTTCAAAGCGAAATTTATTTTTATGAGGTGTTTGGGTTGTAGTGGTGATTCCGACAGGAAAAAAAAATCTGCTTTGTCATTGTAACCATTAGTCAGAAATCTACTTACATATCATTAGAGAAAGGTTTTGGCCTACTTTGACAAGCTCAGTGAGTTTAGGGATTGGTAGTGAGTGTAGTTCACAAGTCAATATTTAGTTGAAAATTTGATTTAAATTTGCTTTAGATAAAACGATTTTTTAATTGTTTTATTATTATTTTATTTATCAGAGTGAGTCTTATGAAATAATATAGTTTAGAGTGTATTGAAATTTTGTGTATTGGGTCTAATTTAATAATAACCCACTTGCGAATGTATATTGTGGCACAAAAATATCGCGGCAAAGCAAGATCAGTGGCATTTGGTAACCCTTATGTGTGTTAGGATAATGCTTCAAAATTTAAAATTAGAATTTTCAGTTCAGGACAATTTTACATTGCGACAATATAAGAAATGAGACAATTTGAAGGTTGACTTTGGGTAATGGGGAAAATGTCAGTTCCTGAGGTTTCATATTGTCGCAATTCCCATATTGTACCCCTTGCTGAGTTCTGTTTTTGCTAGGTTAGGTTATCCAGTGTTTTTAAATTAAAAAATACTTTTTTAAAATTTTAATTTGCAACAGTTTTACATCGTGACAATGCGACAATTCGACCTTCCTGATTTTTCCGATTGGATTGTCATGGATCTTTGGTTCGAGAAAATAGAAATGATTTTGATTGATTAGACTCAAAAGAAAAGGATTAAAATTTGCAAGAGATGGATCGACCTTTTCCATTTTTTCATATTGGAATCGAAAAATTGAATTCGACTTTATTAGTCAAAGTTTTTTGATACAGACCAGTTACCTGTGATTTATACAAAGGTATTCGAAAATTTTTTTTCTAATTTTATTATAAGCATTCCATTTTGTCAGCTGATATAAATTAGTCAAAATATTTTTTTCATCTTGAGATTTCTCTCTCATGCTTCTCTTCTAAGAATTATTTTCTCGAAAAGGCTCTAACTTTTTTTCGATCATGTCACAGTCACTGAGTCGAAGAATTAACTTTTTAAGGAGAATCTAACATTCATTCGCTAATCTTAATTTGATAAATGAGATTTCAGACTTTGATTCACTTTGTTTTAGGTGGCTATGCTCATAAGTATTATTTTTTCATTGCTGTTTTTTACACGAAACAAGCAGATGGGTAGAAGGTTATTGTAAATTTTAAGAATATTTTTGTAGCGGCATCTCTCCATTGAAGCATCAGGGACCGTATTCACAGATGTTCTTACGCAAATGTCTCTAAAAATTCCAAATTTTAGAAGGTTATCTAACACCAAACTTGAATTTATTAAGATCATCTTGACAGCTACTCAAAAGTTTTGAAATTTCGTCAGGATTTCTCAAGAAGTTTTATGAATACTCACCCAAGTTCAGAGCAAAAAAAAAGGAAGATATTGTTTAGGTTGTCTCAAATTGAATTATTTCAACTTTTTTAATTAACGATTGAGACGTAGAAACTTGAAGCTAACCAGATTTTTACTTTTTTTTCTTTTGATAAAGATTTTATGCAGATTTTGTCAAGTGCTTTTAGAAGCTGTTATGACGTCTGAAAAGACTTCACATTCACCTCTTTTTTTTTTTTTTTTTTTTTTTTTTTTTAAAAAAATTTATTAAAAAAAATTTTTTTTAAAAAAAAAAAAAATTTTGTGGAAGGGTTTTTTTTAAATTTTACAATTTTTTTTAGAAAATATTACAAAAT
>LR051170.1:0-13732 GCA_900607525.1 Apocyclops royi
CCCCCCCCCCCCCTCCCCCCCGCCCCCCCCCCTTTTTACATCATTTCTAGCAGCACTGTGACTCCGGGTGAAATTGATGACAACTAATTTAAATGCATCGTCAAACTCTTAATTGCGGTTTGCATAGAATCTGAATAATTTATTCATGATATTTCGTTGACAAATATGAAAAAAACTCTTCGAAATAGAATTAGAGTCGACGAAAAATATTTAAAAAAATATTAAGAAAATAACGGAGTAGAAAAAAAAGAAAAAAAAAGAAAATAACGGAGTAGAGTTAATATTATGAATAAAGGTTCTAATACAAATGTGAATGACAGCATTATACAATAATTTAAATGAGAGGTTGGGTGATCGTTTTTTCCAAGGTCCGCACAAATCTTTTTTTTTTTTTTTACTATTTTCTCATTCGAAACCAGTCATTAATAATTAACCAGAATTAATAATCTGTTATTATCTTAAAGTATTGCCAGATCTGGTGGAATTTCCTCAACATGAATTTTAAAAGTTGAGCGTATTGAAAGAATTTTGATGCAGTTTCTGGCAACACTGGTTAGTATATGAGTAATGCATATACTAAATTATCCTAACCTAACAGACCCAGCATTTTAGTAGTATATGTCCTAAGCTTGTTGGTTTTGAACTTCGAACTCATCTGTCTCAAAGTAAACCATGATTTCATACACTATGTATCAGAGAGTTAAAATGATTATTTCTTTTAAAAAAAACTACATAAACGTTTTGATAAAAGTTGTCAGCTGGGTTCTAAACAATTGAATCATCAATGTGATAATAGCCTAACGTGTTTAAATTCTTTTTACTTAACGGCACTACATTAACCAATTGATGTTACCTTCCATACTCAACCACTGATCAACATTTTCTTTCTTGAGAAATTTAAAACTTTAAAAGAAACTTTTTTCTACTTATATATTTTTTGGAAAATCTTAAAGTTCATCCTCGACATTTGTATTTAAAATATCTTACCTGAAAGATCAAAATGAGTTTTAAATTGGATTGTGAAATCGTTCTCAGAACAAACAGCAGATTAATTGTTATTTTTAAGGAACGAAGATTTCCAATTTTCTTTCCGTCATTAAAGATTTTCTGATCTCACAGTCATCTTAAAGATCAAGTGGGTATTCACAAAATTTCTTGAGAAAATCTCATGAAATTTCTTGTCTAAAGTTAAATTTTCCAATTGTTAATTCATAAGGAGACCGTATTCACAAAGTTCAACGAAAATCTTACGAAAATTCCTGAATTTTACAAGGTACTTTAAGAGATATCTAAACGAATCTAACAACAATATTATCTTGGTTGCTCAAGACAATATAGCTAAGATATCTTTTAAAGAAATATCATGAGATTTTTGCGAGAAATTTTGTGAATATCCACTCATTAATCAAAGAACTTTACCAATTTTAACGGAGGCCTTCAAATGATTGTAATGAGAAATTGTCACAAGAAACAAAATGGCGAGGGGGGTCAGGGAAAGGCGGGGGGCTGGATCATTTGCATCCCAAGTTAATATATTTTTCAGTACTTTTTTGCTTATAAAATCAAAATCAGTCTCAAAATACGCGAAAAAGCACGGGCACAGCTTCTTTTATGAAAAGAGTTGTTTATAATTTTCTCAGATTTTATGCGACATCGTTTTGCATGTGTTCATTATTTTTGTTCTTTGCCCTAAAGCCATCTCCACATTGCAAACAAGACACATGCTGCAAAGCTTAATGACACCGCAGACATATAATTTATGTCGAGTTATCATCTTATAAAAAAATGAGCTGGAACCATTGATAGTATGTAACCAACTTTATAAGTCATTGTCATCATTTATTCATAAATCATTATTTATTGTAAGAGTGATTTAAAAAATGCAATATTTTTTGCCATTATGTGTTAGCTTAATGTAAAATATAGAGCCCGCTTGTCCTAATGGGAGATAGGAGAAACTCTTTTTGATAAGGGTCCTGCGCTTTGAGGCAGAGAGAATCAAAATGAGTTGTGAAGAAAATTATTATCACACAGCAACTTAATTTCAGATAAACATTTGTTTGAATAGTATACCCCCAAAATAAACAATATTAAAGTACAGAAATTTTTTTTTCAAGACTGGTCAGCTTTTTTCGGAACAAAATAACCATTATACCGAGTGTGCGAAATTACAAGTCTAACCTGTTATGCAAATGTAAATTAGTATTAGTATTTTTAAAACAGGTTAGATTACTTTCACATGTTTGTCTCATCGTTTATCTGGTTAAGGTCGAACCTATCTCATCATTTAGCTTCGTTTATTGTTGCCTTAAGTTTGCTGAGTAAAAACTATCATTAAGTATATTGACTAAAATATTGAGTGCTACAATTTTTTCATTTTAAGTAAATACTATTTTAAACTTTAATTGTATCTTAACATTGTTAACTTGAAGAAACAAAGGACAAACATTTTAATTGAATTGTTTTTCGTACAAATGTACCCAGTTTGAAATCGATGTGGCAATGTTTCTTAAAACCAATTCATCTGATCTAACCTAACTTGTACTATGGGCCAGGCCCCTTGCCCCGACGGGGGCGACAGGATCACCATGTCGACAATATGGAGTTGCGACAAGTTGAAACCTCTCCTTTTCAACAAGTCAATCTGAAATACTGGCAAATTGAACGTACGATTTTTAAACATTAATTTTTCTCATACAAAAGAAAAGTGAAATTTCTCATTTTTTTCGCAAATTTTTTTTCTTGTGTGTGATGATGTTCCCTGATAAAAAAACTGAATCGGCAAAATTTTCTCACGGAATAAAGAAGGAATTTTCAAAAGCATCGTTGCGTTTAAAAGAGTTTAGATAAATTAAATATCTTTATTTACTAATAAGACTGTTTTTCACAAACTTCATATAAAAGAAAAAGAGGGAATTTAGGAATAATGTGATTTACTTAGAACGACTTAATTAACTCGTCATTTCACACAACATAATTTTCGTAAATAAACTGACAATCTTGCCATCAAAATTTTGTGTTTTTTGATCACTATTAATTCATTGATAATGTCCAAAACCTTTTTCACTTAAACCTACTACGGCATATGCTTCTGGCAGTGTTCACCCTGGCGTGATCATCTCGTGAAGTGAAACAAGATTTATAAAGTATAGGTTGGCCACTTAGCTACTTTACCTGAAAGTCTACATTTGGATGACATCATAGAGCGCAAATTTCAAGAACTTTTTTGTGAATATTAATGTGTTTACACTCAGTTTTATACATCTAGGAGAAGATGGTATCCTTATATATAAAATTCCAAAATGATACTTCAGAAAGATCTTGTATATTAAAGATATGGCCGGTTTATTTGCTACCTGCACGCCATGATGTCATATGAAGATGCTGCGAAAACTGGCTAAGTGACCGACCTGAAATAAGGGTCCATTAAAATGTACCACGTATATCTGGTAGGGTTTAAGCTACTGATGAAGGCAATATTTTATAATAACTTTATATACACAAACAGCTGATATTCTCACTCAATTCTTAAGTGAGTCTACTAAGCTAAACATTAGAAAATAATATGAGTCGAGGTTTAGCTAGGTTTATGAAAGAAAACATCAGCTATTTCACTTCCCATCATTGCCATGCAAAAGTTGTACAAAATTCTTATTTTGTTCTCTGCTTAACCTTAACTTTTTAGTAACCGTGCATTTACCTAACTCTTTGCTTAATATTTTTTATTGTTTAGCTTTTGGCGAAAAGTTAGACATTATTTCTGGCAGCACTTATAATTACATCGGCAAAAATGTTTACATCTTCAACTCTGATCAGCGTACTTTCAATAAAAACAAAAATAGAAAGAATTTATTTATTCTACAAGTTAATTTGTTGCCAAGAAATAAATCAAGCATTAAATTCTTTTCTGATTTAATTTTGATTTATCGTGAATTCATCTAATATGGATCTCTGTTAAAAACTTAGCCCAGAAAATGGTGCCAGATCTGGTGAAATTACCAAAAAAATTCGTCAAAGTATCGAAACTTGATCGGAAATTCAATAAATACAATTCCATCGACAAGAATTTCAATTTGATCGACGATAATAAAAAACCTGTTAATTTTTTTATACTAGCAAAAAGACTCATTATTTTATAGACTAAGTGTCTTAACCTAAGCAAGTGTTGCCAGAAATGACACCAAAATTCCACAAGAAACTAAACACAATTTTTGAAAGTCTATATAAAGCCCCTTAAATAGACCAAAATTTTAGCTTGAGTCTATAGAAATTCCACCAAACCTGGCAACACTGAACCTAACCATACTAATTACGTCTTAGTAAATTATTTGATGGTGTTCTCTATTTGTCCCAATAGGGAGGTCCAGGGTGCCCCCGCCAGGGGCAGGAGCTAGCCCACAAATAAAGGTTAGGTTGGTTACAGATTTTAAATGCTTTTTGGTTGAAGTTTGTGCTCTTTCTTTCGGGATAAACTAACAAAAGTTTACAAATTGGTAAATAATGGGGGACCGCGCTTGCAAACTTTGGTCGCTAGGTTCGCTAGCCGTTAAAGGTATTTGGGTATCATTTGTTTATTATGAATTTTTTTTTCGCTATCCTTGCAATGACCTATATTACCCTTTAAAGACTAGCGCACCTAACGGCCAAGTTTCGGTGCGTGGCCTCCCATTCGAATTAACGTGTTTTGCTTTAAAAGACTTGCTTTTGTACTTATACTATACTCCTTGGTGGGTATTCGCAAACTTTCATTCGAAAGTCTTAAGCTAAATGTATATGGCTGTTAGATATCTAAGATTACCTTGCAATTTCAAGGAATTTTCAAAAAGATTTTTGTAAGAATTTTTTTTTGTGAAAACCGCCGGAAAAGTCAAACTGAGATCACCAAACCTCTCATTTCAGTTTTGTCGTTTTACTTTTCTTAAATTAAGCGACATATTTCTCAATGAAACTTTTTACAAAAGCTTTAGCTTATTCTCTCTGATAAAAGAATCAAACTTTACTTTTTGTATTATCAAAAGCCTTATTTTATTTGGTTGATTGATTGATTTATTAGACCCATGGTTCACATTATATAAGGAACTATTAAGGGTACAACATAAACATAAACATAATCATTCACATTTTTCAATAATAGACAGAAAATGAGTCAAATGATCTTCAGTTTTTCTTCCCTTCTTCGAAAAAACTTTGTCCTGGGTGGGGGCTCAAACCCAGGACACCTGCGTGGGTAGCCACTGCCTTATCCAGTTGACCATCCAGCCCCCTAGAATGATCGATTTGGATGACCAAAACAAGAATCTTTTTCAATTGGTATAAGTTTCGAATCAAGCGAATCTTAAAATACTAGGAAAATTTAGAGATGAGAACTTCTTACACGACACATTGTTGACTTAAATTTTTATTTTCGTTATGACTAGCTTTCAGTGCACTGTCACCTAACAAGTATTGAGCTCAAACTTTACGCGACGTTTGTTGATGGTGGCTTTTTGGGGAACTACATAAGCTTGACTTGTTTTGGGAACTAGTTAAATAACCAGTAACTAACTAGTTGAAGTGGTCTGCCTGGCTTCTAAGTGAGGTTGTCAAGTTAATTGTAGGTGGTCTTATGTAACAGCAACAAAAAAATATGAAACTCTCTCTTTTGGGCAAGGGGGAAAATGGCAAAATTTTGTAAACTTGATAGCATTGGTTTTTTTCTCGATCTTTGTGCCCCTTCAGATAAAACAGAGCTGCCGTTATTTATCTCTACGTGGAAATTTATACACGACACTTCAGTGTCCGTGAAAGTAAAATGTATTAACTATCCAAATCAAAACGTAAATAAATAGTTAGCTAAATTGGTGGGTTATTAACATGTGTAGTATTCGGGAACCCGAATGCATGGCCAAGTTGATTCGAGTGATAAAACGACATTTTTCTTAGCTGAGCTTTGTTTACAGTTCATTGATTCAAGAACCGGCAAAGCTAAAAATGGCTAAAAATAAATGTCCTAAAGTTCAAAAACTTCTAATGTAATGCTGCCAAGAAACTTTTACTTTGTAAAACGAGGCAAAAATTATTATGAAAAGCGGTCTCAAAGCTAGTTACTAGAAATTACCTTTGCTTTTTCAAGCTCGAGTCATGTCCGAACCCATGACTTAAAGCACTGGTTAATCTATTTTATTGTTCATTTAGTGATTTTGTCGACAGATCTTCATCTGAGCCAAAAATCTCATCGATTTCATGAAAGCAATGGTTACAGTCGATTTTAAATAATTTAAGCACAAAATTTCAGTTACTTTTGCTTGTAACAAACTTTCTTCCACATTTTTAACTTAAACAAGTTGGATACAGTCAGACCTTTGGCCCTATTATAAGGTAAGCACATCAATAACAGTATTACTATTCCTATAGAACTAACATAGATCTCTGCACTTACTTTCGAACAAAGTTTCGAACAAATTTACTGAATAAACATCCTGAACAATTTTTTGATCTCAAATTTCATATGGACGTAGTTGCCCGGTGAGTTTTGACTAGGAGCATTGTGCTTAAATTCTACAAGCTTAAAAGCTAAACTTCTGATGTGAGGTAAGAAACTCGATGTTCATTTTGGTAATTGCTTGTTTGGAATTTTGTGGAATCCCCAATTTGCCAGATAAGTCTAACTCAAAATTAGTCTAACTCAAAATTATCGCATAGCACAATGACTCTACATCTTCCTTAATTGTCTTATTGAAAAATTAAGCTTTTAAAAGCAACTTGAATAGAATTTAAAGCAAACCCTTCATTATGTATCAGTTTCCTTGTAACGTAATAAAGTCATATCTTTTTCGATTGAAGTTTTTAAACCCACAGTTGTACTGCAAAGCAGTTTCCAGTTTCGTTTTTTGGCCTGAGTTTCCTGACACACAAAAAAATAATTCTAGATTTTTTTCATTGAATCATTAAGATGAGTGACATAATTAGCGCTGATCAAAATTTCATCTTTGATCGACCCACATTTTGGTGACTTCAGAAAAAAAAAAAAAAGCTTCTTTAACTTTCCAATGTAATCTCATTTTGACCTTAGTTTTCTCGAAATGTTATCCACCCTACTGGTCATTGTTCAAATTGTCGCAATTCACAAATGTAGAATTGCATGTTTAATTTTAAAACACTTTTAAGGTCCCCTACCCCCCAGCAAGAACCTGAATGCGCCAATGTGTGAATCGCAACAATTTAACAATATGGTAGTTTGAGACCTCATCTAAACCTCTTTGGTATGATATGAAGTCACCACATCGTATCAAGATTTATCAAATTTGTTTGTCCTCATGCCAAGATGAGGGAGCGAAGACAACCTCGATTTGGAGCTCTTCATGCCGTACCCGAAGAGGAATCGCTCTTTTCGTCATATCTCGCATCGAGACGAAGATCTAAGGTGTTCACTTTAGAATTAAGTCGCATTTTCCGTGTGTCATATGAACGCAGGGCAGTCGTTTTTTTCATCATGTCGCAAATTGAAAACTTTAAAATTGTCTTGTTAAACCATTCGTTGGTCTTCGAACGAAAAGATTTTATTGTGAAAGAAATTTTTTTTATTCATTTAGGTTTTTCAAATTAGCAAGCCTAAATCCAAATTACACTAGCACTCAATTATGACGATTAACTTTCAGAGCTGTAATGATTTGTGCTTAGAAGATGAGGATTATTCTGAAGTCACGCCGTTGTTGCTGGCCTCTCGTCTTCATGATCTTCTCAAACCGCCGAAGGACACCGGCAAGCGTGTTAGGTAAGTCATTCAGTTAGATAAGGATTTTAAAAAGATTCGTTTTTCCCAAACTCCTTCACTGATGGCAGCAAATTAACCTGTAGTCAATTTTATAAAGCATTTACGCTCGTAAACTATGAATAGAATAAGGAATAAAGGCTAGATTCCATGAATATGCTGTTTCGCGAAAAACACTAGCTTTTCTTTACGAAACGGCGTTAAAACGTTTATGCAATTTACTGCTGGTGCAACGACCGCCTTTGTCGCACGACCAGTACGAAACTGCAAGTCTAGTCTGTCATGAAAATGCCAAGAAATGTATTTATAGTTGCACAACATGCTAGACTTTTACTTTCGTACACTCGACTCAGTGGTTATGTGAGCAAACTTGAACCTTTAAATAATACTTGTGTGTCGTTGCACGTCCTGCCATTTGTCAAGGAATTTTTCATCAAAATTGATTAATTTCCCATTCAAAACCACAATATCAAGCAAGTGCCGGTGAAGGCTTTCATACGCAAAGTACATTAAGAAAAAAGTACCTTGTTTACGAGAAGGAAATTAACCTTAAATATTTTTAAAAGGAGCTAACCTATCGGAGAATAAAGGACTAGCTTTGCATCGATCTAGAGCCTTGTACAAATCTTTTAACACTTATTTCCAACCACCAAGAAACTGTTGACCAACCACTTAGCCTCGGTCACATAACCATTGAGTCGAGCGCACGAAACCATTAGTCTAGCTTGATTTGCTTATGCAAAGAATTCCTTTTTATCTGGGCAACTTTATAGACTCGAGGGTTCGTGCACCCAACCCAAGGTGACCGAGGCTTTAGTTGATCTTAGTAGGCATCCACCAGGTGTTTACAATAACCGTTCTTAAACTGGTTTCAGTGTTAACCTCCCAAAATTTTTTTTAAGATGCGTTCAATGATATGCATAGGACTGAGACAGTTGTAAGAAAATAAGTAAATCATTATCAAGTCACACTGGTGTAAACAAAGACACCTATAACTTTTATTACACCTCCAGGACTTGTCTTAACGAAGTGCTAAATATAAATGCAGTGGTGCTAGGTTATTTTGAATATCGGTGCTATTCGTAAGTAGTCTGTTCCGTTCTATTTCAGTATAATTTTTTGTTATCTTGGAATGTGCACAATGCTACCTTGGAACTTGCTCGTGTCCATCACAGGATTTTGGAATTTTAAATTTCGAGATGTCAATCAGGTACCTATAATTTTTTTTGGAACAGTGAGACCATAGATATCAGCAATGCCTACACCAAGTGTGACCAAAATATGAAATAGATATGCATATATTTAGTCACTCTGTTTGGGTCCCGCATTTAATAATATGAAGTAACAACCTTTTTGAACTAACATGTAGTCCAGCCAGGCAGACTTTTTCGTCGACTCGTCTAGGTAATTTTAATCTCTGTGAAGTTTATTTCAATCAATATGCCCTGTTTTATTTTCGAATTTTAAGTCACGTTTGAAAATATCATCTTTCACCACCTACATATCTACTTAAAAACTTTAGTCGTTGCCTCTCCGTTGTAGTTCACGCTTCGAGCAACCTTATTTCTTCCTATCGATTTATTAATTTTACCCCAAACTTCCGTTTCCTGCTTCAACGCCATGAAAAGCTAACGTATTGAACCACGAGACACTAAAAACAAGGTTACTTTAAAGCGACAGTTATGTTATAGGTTCTGCGTCTTAAGTTTTTAGGGAGAAACATATTTGTATTGCATGAACGTGGGAAAGAAATATCTGAATGTTTCCAACTTGACACATAACGATTAAATGAAATCTTTCTTCGAATGAAAAAAACATCGTTTATATAGAAGGAGATATTTTCCTTTTATCTCTGAATTGATGCAAGCTAGCGATTCTAACTGCTAAATTTTCCCCCCCTATCCTCCTAGATCTTTTCGATTTTTTTAAGAGGAGTATCCTCACTTTGTTTATAATTGAGCGAACTTGAAACAAATGCGTTTGTCTGTTACAGAATTATGTCATCACGCTCATTATCTGTAAAAGTACGATATTTGAAAAAATCAATCTCTATACAAAATGTTTTCCTCAACAGTAATAGCTTTAGCCTCGGTCACAAAACCAATGCCCGTAACTGTAGATCCTATCTTAAGTATAAATAAAAGTTTTGGTTTGTACAACAGGCTGGACTTCTAGTTACGTGCGTGGGTGCATAGGTCATGTGACGAAGCTTTAGACTACACAAATCTAAATTAGGGTTTTATAAATTAGGGTTTTATACAAATGCACTGTGTCCTTTATTTGCACAGGGTAATATTTCAAATTGTCGCAAATCCATACTGACATAATTGAATATTTCAAAATTGTAGTTTTTAAAATAAAATATTAAACAACATAACATCTATAATGAACACGGCCCCCAGCCCTCATGGGAACACCAGTCAATGTTATAAGCATGTTACGATCGTATAGCACGTCTAGATGCCTCACTTCAATAAAAAAGCCAAATTTTCGTCACTTATAAACAGGTCCAGCTTTTCAGTCGTAACGTTTATTTTCGCGTAAACAAAGCAGTTAGTCCAGTAAAGTCATCCATGTTCAAGCAAGATTTTTTACAAAGTACTCCACTCGTCATCATATAAAAAAAATAAAGAAAGAACAAAGGAAGAAGGGAGGCAAACTTTGTTCTGAGTGTTTCGTGTCCGGAATCTCGTCTGATAAATGCAACTTGTTTTAAATTTCAGACCCATTACCACGGCTCTGAGACGCAATCGGACGACATTTCAATTTTTAATTTAACGAATTTCTCCTACCGGTCCGGACAGGAAAAATTAACCGAGCTGCAACTCACCTTTCCCTCTTATCTGGTTTGTATTTATCAGTGTTGCTAGAAAAGTCATGAAAATTCCACCAAAAAATGAACAAATTGTTGCGTCATTTATAAAAAGTCCCTTCAAGATACTTAAGTTGATTGAGAACTCCACCAGCAGTCAATGTTATAAACGAATTACGATCGTATTATACGAGCTACGATTGAAAAGTTGGACCGTTTTATAAGTAACTAAAATTTTGCTTTTTTAATGAAGTGGGACAACTTAGTCGTAAAATACGATCGTAATTTTTTATAACATTGACTACAGATCTAGCAATGCTAGTATTTACTCTGAAATCAGCAAACGATGATCAGTCTTAGTTTCACTCAACTTTTTATTGATCTAGTTTCTTTGCCATTGGTTCTAATTGGTAAGTTTCCAAGAAAAAAAATTGTTCTAATTCATTACTTTTTTATTTTATGAATCTTGTTCCTTGTTGGCGACCAGAGACTAATCTTTTTAGAAATTAGTTGCTAACTAACAGAGACACGAGACCGGACTTAAATTATGTTAAACATATTTTGAAATGAAACTTAATATAACAATTGTCGTTTCAAAGGAATCGACTTAAGATTTATTTACAACCAATTCAACCCAGGAAAAAACGATGTCAATATTCTACTAGTTAAAACAAATATTGTATTTTTCATCTAAATTTAAAGCCTTTTGCGTTTTTACGCGATGCATTTTCAACTGCGTTTAACGTACTTCAAACCGAGGATGTATCCTTGTCATGTTTCAAATTGCAGGCAATTGCAAGTTGCATTCCTGGAGCTTTTACAACTATTGTTCATTCAGCTATTGGTCAAAGAGTAAGGTGAGGTTTTTTAGGTCATAAATACTTGACTGTGATCTAAATTAAAATAAAGGGGTCCTAGAACCCTCAATTACTTCAATTTGCGACAAGTTTACACTTTCGGATTTGAAAATATACATTTTTAGAATCGTTGTTCTCATTACAAGATTGCTAAGGAAATGAAATTCGACGCATTTATTTCAAGGTTAACAAATATTTACAAAAGGCTTCGCTTGTTTCTCTCAGAAACTCGAATCCATTTCCAGAAAATTGATTACTACATTCAGTGTTGCTAAACGTAACATCAAAATTCCTCTATAATTCAAGAAAAATGTGAAACTGTCGACGTATTTTAGATCCCTTAAGGCTCATTTAAATTGACAATAATTATGTCAAAATCGTGTTAATGTAAAACCATGTCACTGGGCGATTTTTCATGATAAAAAAGTTCTATCACGCCAACTTTTGTCGCAAATATAAATCAGCCTTTAGGGCTTCGGCAGGCGAAAACGAAAAAAAAACTATGAAAATGGGGAGCGTTAAAAAGTACCGCCCTCATCCGGATGCCTTGTGCCCCCAAAAAAAATTTTCTCGCAAAATCTGGACCAATTTAAAAGAAAAAAAAATTGCTTTTGTACTGAAGTGGCACAGCTTAATCATATTGTTTTTTTGCCGCCATGCTGGGTCCAGACTATGTTTGACCCTATTTGGAAGGAAAAGCTGGAGCAGTTTATAAACAACAAAATTTTGCTTTTGTGCTGAAGTGAGATAGCTTAGTCATATCACATGAGGGGGCAAAAAAATGCGTCCGGACCTCTTAAATTAGGATTCTATTACATAATATTATTCTATTCTGTGAAAATGTCTAAGTGTCGAGACGAGATTATTGTGGGCGTTGTCTCTGCTCGTTGTGGCCTTCTCCTGTCTTCTCGTCTTATCCGTCCCCGACTCCGACCCCTGGCAGGCGAAGTTCCTTCACATCGTGCTCATGATTGTCGTCCTTAACAACGTTGGAACCGGCGTAATGCAGGTCATTGCTTTACAAAGACTCACCCTGCAAACTTAAGCCTCGGTCACATAGCCATTGGCTTGGGCGCACGAAACCTCAAGTTTATTAAGTTGCAATGATAAGAATAATTCTTTGCATTTGCATAACATGCTAGACCTATGGTTTCATGCACTCGACCCTGTGGTTGTGACCAAGGCTTAAGCTTTTAATATATTAGTCAAAGACCCAGTGTTGTCAGAAATGGTGTTCAAATTTCACCCAAAAATAAACAGAATATTGAATTTTATTTTGAAAACACTTTTAAAGCACCAAAAAAAATTAGTTACGATTTTTGGACTTTATTCCAAGTCTATCACTACTAACCAAAGCTAGTTTATACAATCTGCACTTAAGAAAGTTTACTCATTTATGCGTTGACTACACTTTAATCAGAAAGCACAAAAAAAGTTAGTCTGGCCTGTACTTATAGATTGCTCTGTACTAACAGTTCTGTCTTCTAGTGTGTCTGTAGAATTAATTTGACTTTGTTTCATTGGTGGGGGAAATCATTAGCTTCTGATATCTTCATAAGTCGTCTCATCTCAAATTTGAGATGAGAGATCTCGCAAATATTGAGACTACATTGAGGTTCTCTCATCATCTCATCTCAAACTTATGATGATGAGAGGACTTACAAAGTTATATCACAAAATTAGAACTACCAGTTTTTCATTTTCACTCATCTTCGCGTACTTGTCCACGTTAGTATAGCTCAGACAGTAAATGATACGATTTTTAGTTGTATTTAATAGGGTGCAACTTTTGGAGTTTCTGGACGGTTTCCTCCATTGTATGTCGGCAGTGTAATGACGGGCCAGGCTCTGGGTGGAGTCATCCCCGCCCTGGCGGCTGTTGCCCTGATCGCCTTTGAAGTCAGACCTCAGCTCTTAGGTTAGTTCATTTGATTTAAGAAATTTAAATGGGGATGCAATGACTTTATTCCTATCTCACAGGTGGCGCTAGATGAAAGGGGTGATCAAGCTCGGTTTATTTTAATTTATTTACCTATTTATTTCACATCCTGTGCAAGTTTAAAGAGACGAGCAGATAGAATGATCATTTCAAGACATCCAAGACATGATTTGGAAATATATTTAATCTTATCCATCTTTTGCTCTATATTGAATTCAATTCAATGTTTGCATTCACTTTTAACAAGTGATTGGAAGGCGACAGAATGAAAAAGAAAATATAGAGGGCGCTAGATGAATGAATTTCAAAACATGTCTTAGGTGTCTTAGTTAGCTTAAAATCAGCACAAACATTTTATTCCTCCTTCCCAATTA
>LR051172.1:0-13623 GCA_900607525.1 Apocyclops royi
ATCTTGTTGCCCAAAATTTATCGCACATCAAAATCTTTAAATGATGATATTACTTCCATCTTTTATCTTTTTAATTCATTTTAAACAGAAGTAAACTTCTTAGACCTATTCTGTTCAATTTTCAAGTAAAAAATTCAATGTCTTAGAAGACATTTTTATTAAGAATATTTGTAGAGTAAAAAACAAATATGAGATGAAAACTTTTTCATAAGGTTTTCGAACTAACTTTTCAATTTGAATTCGACTGAATGATAGTGGTGGAAATTGTTCCAACAAACTTGTGGTTCATTTTGAATAATATATTTCATTATTTTATATTGAAACTGACTTAGGCTTTAAGATTTTGAATAGTTTTGCGTGACTTTTGAAAGTTAAAATCTATAGTTATAAAGAATTAACCCTAACCATTTTTTCAATGAAAGCACATCCAATTGAATATATTAAGTTATATCAAAATAAATTTTCCACCAAAATATAAGATTCACTTTAGGATTTGTTCAGAGACAATTTAAAAATATTTAGTCAGTGTTGCTAGATTTGGTGGAGTTCCAAAATAAAGAATATGATCAAGTTAGAGAAAAAAATAAATTCTATTTGTCGCAATAAGGTCAATAAAAGATATTCTTAAAATGGAAATAAAAAGAACTTTGGAATAATAACTTATCGGTAAATCTAATTTTCCTACATCAAAAAACTAAGCAACATTGAGTATAAAATTGTTTTTGTCGGTTGGTCTATTTTTCGAGTGAGAATTTTGGCAACACTGAGACGCTCAAAAACTCTGTATCGATAAAAGTCAAAGAACGTCCTTGGGTTTCGAATCATAATAAAAACATCATTTTTAATACTTTGTTTGTCTATGTTTCTATACATACATCTCAATTTTAGGTCTATCATTTCTATACCTAATATATACAAATAAAATTGTCAATTCATAAATTTTTAATGTTTACAATATTTTTTTCAAAACTACTAAATTTTATTTTTTGGTCTTGTTTTAGCAAAAAAGAAAAAAAAATGAAAATGTCCGAGACGATAACGAACAAATAATTTTTGTTTTGACACCTTTGTAGCATTCGTTTCCGTTTGGCCGAAATAGCATTTGGTCGCCGGTCTATTTTGGTCTGCGGTCCATTTTGGTCGCTAGTCCATTTTGGTCGCTAGTCCATTTGGTCGCTAGTCCATTTGGTCGTTAGTCCATTTGGTTGCTAGTCCATATGGTCACTAGTCCATTTGTTTGCCGGTCCATTTGGTAGCTGGTCCATTTGCTCGCTGGTCCACTTGGTCACCATCAGATGCCAAAATGTCTAGATCTAAAAAGTGCATGTCAAAAATTAAATTAATTACAAAACATAAGAATTTTAATTAATTAAAAGCTATTTTAGGATCCATGTAAAGGTTAATCATTTATGTATAAAGTCAAAATGGAGTATTAAAAAATATCAATATTTATTTCTACATTAAAAATTTAATGCTTCTATTAGCATATGGCTTTTAATATTTATGAACAAAATTAAAATTATTGTTTTTTTATTATATAAGAAAATAAAGTAATTATGTATGTATATTATAGGTAATATTGTAGATAAATATTTAAATTAAGTTACTTTTGTGAGTATAAAATCATTTTTTTTACCTAAACCAGTTGCATGAATGAAAAGGTATAATAAATGAATAACAATGTTAGAATTAAAAAAAAGAAATGATAAAGAGATTTTGTTTTATTGACAACACTGAGAATTCGATTTATCCAATAAATTTCACAGATCATGAAGTATTAAATTGTAAGCATGTGTACTTAATAAGGGCAGTTCTAATGAATTAATGGATGAAAACCTATGTCTTTCTTTCTTTCATTTTCATTCTTTCTTTTTCTTTCTCTTTCTTTCTTTCTTTCTTTCTTTCTTTCTTTCTTTCTTTCTTTCTTTCTTTCTTTCTTTCTTTCTTTCTTTCTTTCTAATCTTTTTATTTAATAATTTACCTATGAGCATATGCACCAAATACTAACTTAGCTTCAACTTTTAATACTTATTTCACTTTGAATGCACCTTAAGTATGAAGGAGTTATAGGATTGAAGAAAAGCCTAAAGAGACAAAAGAAGCTTTGCCGCATAAGACACCCGCATTCCAAAGTTCTTCTACCATTGAAAACATTTAACTATGACGCAATATTTTTAAAAATGTGATACAAGGAATGTTTCTTTGGCGGGTACACACATTTTTAGGAGTTGCACATCAGTAGTGATGAAATAAAAGAATAAGAAGTGACCTTTAAAGATTAATTATAAATATTTTTTAGATCACTTATCTGCATTGTCAATATTCTCTTTGTTATATGTCAGTGCTGCCAGAAATGTTACAAAAATTCCACCAAAGTCAACTTCTATCCTAAGTTTATCTACTTCAAAAAAGTTTCTAATAGAGAAATTCCACCAGAAATGACATTATTGATTGCTCTACCCAAGATTTAGGTTTATCACTTAGACAATTTTTTCATTATCTTATCACAATGTCATAGCACAAAGGTGGTAAATGAAAACAGGCCATATCTTTAATACACAAGATTTGACTGAAGTTTCATTTAGAATTTTTTATATCCAATGCTATAAGCTTTCATCAGATGTAAAAAACTAAAATGCAATTACTCCTTTTTTTCAATAAAAAGCTCTGGAAATTTGCGCACTATGATGTCATCAAAATTTATGATCTCAGGTAAAGTAGCTTAGTGGCCAACCTATACTTTACAAATCTTAGCACTATCTATATAAACAACATTTTCTTAGTAAAAGGCTCCAATCTACCAATTTAGTCAACTGAACTCAAGCTAGGCTGGACAAGTTGATAGAACAGGTCAGGACAATTTTTTCTTTAATAAAAAAATGTTTTAAATAATGCTTATTCATTTGCAAATGTTGCACCCTTGATAATTTTTAATTCAATGTAAAATCAATAAATCGTTTATTCATTCAATTGATTTAAATTAAAATCTCAATGTGGCAAAACACAAATATAAACATATTTATTTTCTACAAATTTCAATAATCAAGATTTATACAATTGTTTTTTTCCCTGATACAAAAGAAAAAAATGTACTTTTTAATTTTAAAAACTTGTTTGACAAAATGTCTAGCCTAATAAATTCCAGTTATTTGCATTCAAGAAACTGGACCTGATTTTAAAAAAAGTGTTCCTAAATACATGCCTCAGGTGTGCTTACTATGTAATGATCTCAACAGGTAAGAAATGGTGCCAAAAATTGGTGGAATTTTTCTGTTATTTGAATTAAAAATGGTGGAATGTTTTCTGTGCTAGAAATAAAAAATGTTATGCCTGAAATTTTATATATAATCTAGATTTTGGGGAAATTTAAGAAACATATCTTGCAGCACTGTAACATATAGGGATTTAAATTTTATTCTCGCCTTGGGCTCTTGAACTAGGTGCAATTAAGGTGACATATCAAGCTTCCGAGTTTGAATAAAGTTCGAGAGTGGCTCCATCTATGAATCATTTATTGACCAGATACAAATTATCAAAGGTACACGCAGTATTTTATCGATAAAATTTGAATGAAGTTTCATTTAGAATTTTTATAGCCAATGATATAAGCTTTCATCAGATGTAAAAAACTAAAATGCAAATGTCCTTTTTTTCAATAAAAAGCTCTGGAAATTTGCGCACTATGATGTCATCAAAATTTATGATCTCAGGTAAAGTAGCTAAGTGGCGAACATATACTTTACAAATCTTGGCACTATCTATGTAAACAACATTTTCTTAGTAAAAGGCTCTAATCTACCAATTTAGTCAACTGAACTCGAGCTAGGCTGGACGAGTTGATGGAACAGGTCAGGACAATTTTTTTAAAGAAAACTATGATGAAATATTGCATGCGCACAATACCTACTTGGAACATTAAGTAATTCTTTTTCTGCCACAAATCAATGCAAATTTAAGGTGTGCGCTATACTCGCATAAGCACTGTGCCTGATAAAATACAGTATCATTAGCAATATTGTTAAACATTTTTGAATAGAAATTGTCCTGACCTTGGTGGGGACTCAAACCCAAGTCCTTCAACATCTCTCAATGTGGCTACTCTATCCGCTATGCCATGCAGCCCCTGACTCATGTGAAGTGAAGCATTTTTTATATTAAACTCAAACATAACACAGAAGTCTTTGAAAAAGTTAATTTGAAATATCTTATTTATTTACTGAACTTTGAGAAACACAATTTGAGTAAACTTTTTGCAATGTTTGTACTTACCTTGCAAACATCGTTTCAATCAAGTTTAGTTTAAGAAAATAAAAAAAAATTCTAAAAATTGACAATTAGAATTAGCTCAGTGTTGCTAAAATTGCAATATGATAAAATGAAGTTATCAGTGTGTAGTCCGAATTAGGGAAATTTCACCAAACTTGCCGAATTTGATTTTTTTGTGTGTAAATCTTATTTCAATAGTTCAGGTGTGAACGAGGAGGTTCTATAATTGACACAATCTAAAATTGTTGCTTGTCTCATGAAATTGCAAAAAGGTGATGACGTCATCCCAGACAAGGCTAGGGTCTTGGATCCATAAAATTAGTTATGGGTAGGTTATATGGTATTTAGAAAGTTATAATACAATTAGCAGTAGCTTTCAATTGCAACAATATGTTAAATGCGACTATTTGAAAATTGACCATCGTAATATCTTTTTTTTGTGGGGCGGTTAAAATTTTCTAAAATGGAAATAAAATTACTCTTCAATTTCTTTTTTCTTTTTTTTTCTTAAAAATAATTTTTATGAGTCAAAATCCGAAAATTGCGACGTGTCGTACGACTATGAGATATATCGTACAATATTGTTGCGATATTCATTGAGACTTTGAGATATATCGTAAGATATTATTGAGATATTGTTACGACTATAAGATATATCGTAAGATATGACTGAGATATGACTGAGATATTGAATGAGATTTTGAGATACATTGTAAGACTATGAGATATATCGTACTGATAAAAATAGTAATAATTATGTTATTGAAAATATGTTTTGATGACATTAAAAATTTCACTTCAAATTAATTGATATTTTGATTTTTAATTTACTGAGAAAATGCAAATTTAACTTTAATCAGAGTTCTTGCTAAAAAGTAAAAAATAGAATTTAAGATAAAAAGAAATGACAGTGTTGCCAGATTTTATGATATTCAATGAAAGTATATGTTATAAATAACTTATTTGAATACATTTTAATGCTAGTTAAAAACAATATTTTTCTGGCAACACTGCTTTGGCATATAGAATAAAAGAATTAAAAAAAATTAAAATTCTTCACACGAGTAAAGTTTTGGTCACATATCACTACGGCGGTTGTACGAAACTAGTGGTCTAGCCCGTTGTACAACTACAACTACAATTATTATTCGTTCAACGGAGTCAGCCTATTGTTTCGTAAGGCCACCGTAGTAGGTAGTCATGTGATCGTGGCCTTAGAAAAGCACCTATGTGTAGAAATGCAAAGTATTTTTATTAGCCAAAAAAGTCTAGCTTTTTTTAAAATGATTTTTTTCGTTGTCACACATATCTAAATTATAACGTGAAAATATAAAATTATATTCAAGATTTTTTTCAAAACTATTTGATGCACCCGTTACGCCCACGCAAATTCCTTGGTTTTTTTTAAAACTGTTCAACTTTTTTCAGAAAAAAGAAACATTTGGCAATCTAGCAGACTTGAACTTTTTTTTTTTTTTTTGTTTTGAAATTGTTTTATTGCATTTTTATGTTATGATGTTTACAGTAAAAATAAAGAGAAAATTTAATTCGTTCATGCCTTTTTTTAAGTGGTGCGTTCCACTGGTTCGATTCCCTACCCATATCAGGGTGGGAGAGAAAAAAAATAAGACGTTAAAAACAAAAAAGGTTGACGATTAAAGAAACACACGTTTGTGTGTTTTTACAATTGTTCAGTATGAAAGGTTTCGTGACAAAAATGTGCATATGGTGACGATCACTGAGTTCTAATGTTTGTATTTTTGTGCATCAAAGATATATATGTCTGTCATTTTGTTTTCCTTCTGATTTTTTTTTGTAACGTGATTATTTGAAGTAGGTTATTTGCTCAGTACTTACGGACCTCTAGATCTATTTTTTAAAATGGATTTATTACTACATTGCGATCAGTTCAAAATCGACGTACGCTATTGTGGTTTGGCTTCCGAGCCTTACTTGCCTTTGTATTTGCAATTGCGGCGCGATTTACTTTATCCAGACTCGTTGTTAACTTACGAGACCGTCTACCAATTTATACTGCGCTCCTACTATTGCAATTTAATACGGTAAGTCAATGTCTCCTTTTCTTTTGTGGAGTTTACATTGCATTTTACTAGAATACATTCATCTTATGCTTTGATAGGGCAACCTATCGCGGGCGTGAGTATGCTCATTTATTTCCCGATGCTGACGTCCCTCGTGTTTATCGTGCGCTGAGGCAATTGCGTCGGACGATATGTGAAGTTTTCTTACAACCCTATTCACGCGCCTCTTTCGCAATGTCCGATGCTGTGCCAAGGACCCTCAGTTCTCGTAGCTTTCCAGTTCGTCGTGCTGCCCGTGTAACTGGTGTCGACGTTGAGGATATTCTACTCGAATTTAGCACTATGTTGACAGAGATGGCCTATCGACCCTGTTAGGTATTAGTCGACCTGTAAGTATTTCAGTTTTTGGTTTAATTAATACGACAAGTGATAATCTTGATTTTTCTCCCTTTTTTTTAGGTTATGCTGGAACGAGTGGCCCATTGAAGATTTTATCCTTTTTAGTTTTTTTTTTTTTTGGTTTCTTTTTACCTGTGTAAGTATTTCGCCTATGACTCTGAAAGAAACTTCACAAAGATTTCGAAATGATTTATTTACGTTTTTAATTCTTACATTGCATTGTTAAATATATACTAAGAAAACTTATTGCAGCGAGGAGTCAGCCAATTACGTAGAAGATGGGCTTAGTTTTTCCGCCATAGATCTTGATTGCCTGTTCTTCCTCCTTTTTCAGGTCCAAAGCATCGATCATCGATGAGAATCTTCTTATTGCAGCGGAGTATTTCAGGTAAATTTTGATGGGTTTTTTTCCTGATGATTCTTTCTGTGTGTAGATTAGGGTAGGATTTTCACCTGACTGCGATACCCAGGCATCACCTCCTTCCTTTTTAAGCTTGTCTGCTATCTTCCAGAGAATTTGAGTTCGTATACGAGTCGCCGGAGTTTGTAAAAATGCAATCTTCCCTCCTCGAACTTCAGTATCACGTCTCTTGGATACCTCTATGAATTTGAGCCTGAAGTCGTTGGCATCGTGAGATGTCTTGAAGATGATCTTGATGGCAGGTACGGTGCTGTATTCTGGCTTAACATTCCCAAGAATCGTGACAAACGTGATGTTTTCTGACTTTAGGCCAAAGCCTTTAGACAGAGATTTGACCCATTCAGTAACCTTTATGCTGACACCTGCCTTGTCACCTTCAAAGGTCTTGCCTTTTTCAACACCCCTCAAGAGGAGTACGTTTCTCAGCTTCATATTTTCAAATCCGTCCAGAGTTTCTTGTTGTTCGGATAGCAGTTGGTCTCTCGTATCAAACCTTTTGTCGATGTTTTCAAGCTTGTGTTGTATATTTTTCTTATTTTTCTTTTCAGAGTAGACCTCCTTCGTAAGCCACTTGATCATGTCGTCCGTCGTAGCAAGTTGGGTCGGGTCCACTTCCTCTTCTTCCATTATGACATCTTGCTCGGTGAGTCTTGACTCGGACATTGAAGGTTTGAATCTCTTAGATCTTCTTCCGGACCCGGGGGTTTGAAAAGTTTCCGAACATACGATCGATTCAATTATTCCTTTTAATTTGTCAAAACCCTTCTGTATCAAATGGATTTTATCTTGCTTTGAGATGAGGTCGGGGTTGATGTCCGCTTCAACAATTTCAAATTGTTCATTGGCCCCTATTTCATTCCTGATGAGTTCTGCCATTTTTGGGATTTCGTTATCAAGCCATTCTGGCAGAAATCTCGTAATTGGCAGAATAAAATGAATCTTGGTTTTCTTCTTTTTTGCAGCTGCCAGCAGAAGGTTTATTTGCTCGTGAAGAATGTCTCTCCAGGTGGTTTCTTCATTCCCAGGCTTCGTGTTTTCAATTGCTTGGTTCAGGTTAGTGCTCACAATCAAGTTTGAATCTTGATTCTCCACCTGTTCAATGTCTAGTAGTAACTTCAGAGTAGCGTTGTTAGTCATTGGATGATAGTTCACATTTCTTGAAGAGAAAAAGTTTAGATATTTGTCGAACATCCGTTTGTAGTTGGAGTCACCACATAAGATCCATTTATCCATTTTTCTCCTTATAGCTCGACTGCTTGTACTTGATTGAGACAGAACTCAGACATCGATTGGCAGGATTACTGATTTCAAGGATTCTATCCGACGCTACTTGATCAGGTAAATCGGCTAGGCTTGAAAAACCGGTTTTTGGCGTGGCAGATGTAGGGTTGTGCCAGTACTCTCGGATACTGCAAGTCCGATAGTTTTGGGCTCGGTCCTTGATGGATACGACATATCCCTAACATCTGTTATTCGGGATAAGGCAGGTCTAGTTTTTTGGGCAACGTTGTATTGCATGTGGGGCGAGATTTATTTCATGTTTTTATATACAAACGAGATTTTTACTTTTCGTAACACATGAAATTACCATATGTTAAAATATTTTTCTGCTTCATTAATTTCATTTTGTTTATACGTGGACCTCAATACCATAATCTCTTTTAATTTCGTTTTTAACATACTTTTTGTATTCTGATTATTTTGATTGATGCAATTGATAGCTGTGAGTCTTAAGGAATTTTGAACACAAGTTAACTTAGCGTTAATTCCCAGAATGAATTTTTCGTACGTATTGAGACTAACCTCCATCTTGATTTCTAAATGCTGAATAATTTCTTTAGTGTACCTACAAGCAAAGAATTTATGAGTAAAACTATCTTGTTCGAGGCATCTTTCACATCTATCATTATTTTTAATTTTAAATCTATGTAATTCTAAATTAGAGAAGAATTTTTTATGGAGTAACCGAAACTGAGTTACTTTAAGTTTAGTTTCTTTTGTACCGCTCCACATGAGCTTTCTAATGTCTACATTAATAGCCATATTAACTACTCCTAATAAATTATGCTTCTGCAGGAAGAAGTTCATTTTTTCTCTTTTTAACTCATTGTTTCCATGTACACATATTTGGTTAATTATGTCCTTATTTGGTATGTTATTAAATGATTTCCATACGTTAATGTCTACACACAATCTTTCTCGTACCTCGTTTTTAAGGTTATTAAACGTAATATTTTGCCATGTGTGAGGAAAATAAAAAGCCTTTGTACCACCACCTACCTCTATTACTTCTCTATAATTCCTAAACTCTCTAACATTAGCCTTATCTTGTTTTTTAATAAACCCAGATGTTATTACAGAATGATATGCTACCTTGCTTTTAAAGTATGCATGAATAGGGTCATTACTGTTTTCAGCTTCGCAGTAGAAATTGTGGTGCTTATTGTAAATAATTTCCCAATACTTTGAAAGATTTTTAAGTGTGCAGGAAAAAGTATCCGAACTTTCAAACTTATTATTGTTAAAATCATTTAATCTGTCAAAAGTGAGGTGATATTTTTCAGTATATAGGAAATTTAGTACAGATTTAATAGGGTGGTCAACTATGGTTGATCTTAGCAGTCGTTTTATTTTAATAGCAGTGTCAAAACATTCTATACATAAGCCCCCTAACCCGCCATCTACTTTACTTGTCAGAATTGTCTTATTACTAATGCTTGCACCTTTTAAGTTTTCTCTGTTTAAAATGAACATATTAATATATTTGGAAACCTTTTTAATATCAGATTTAGAGATAAGACATGATTGAAGTATATATGTTAATTGACTAATACCAAAGGTTTTTGTAATGATATTTCTGCCTTCTAAAGTGAGGTATCTGCTTTTCCATGATTGAAGAGACTGCTTGAGATTGTCGATGGTTCTGTGAATATTCATTCTATATTCCTCGTTTTTATTTAAATTAAAATTGTATCCACAGACTGTTATTGATGCTTTAGTTCTAATTTGTAGATTATCATTTTGTAGATTAATGGGGACGGACACCTGTTCTGCGCCTGAGAAGTCTACGATTTCAGTTTTGGATACATTGAGTTCTATGCCACTTACCGATGAGAATTGTAAGTATTCTGTTATTATATTTTTTAAGCTATCGTGTTGGCCCGATGTGAAAATACAAATGTCATCGGCATACGCGTATACCTTAGGTATTGTAAGCTTTGAGTTGCCTGCTTTAATGTATGGTGATTTAATTGTTTCATTTAACTCTATATTTCTAATTAATGGATCTATGGCTAGTATAAAAAGTGAGCACGACAGTGCGTCACCTTGTTTAACCGACCTTTCTATGTTAAATGCTTTTGTTGTAAATCCATTGACTAATACGCTACTCTGAAGGTTCTTGTAAAGGAGTCTAATAATCTTTGCAAATTTTTCTGAAAACCCATATTTAAATAGTACATGTTCGAGGTAACAATGATCAACCGAATCAAAAGCTTTCTTAGCGTCTAATGAAACCATGTAGCCTTTTTTCATTTTTTTTGCAGTTTTAAAAAGATATTGCATTGTGATGATGTTATCTTGAACATGCTTACCTTTAACATATGCAGTTTGGGTTTTTGAAATTATGTTAGCTAACGCGTTCTTTAATCTATTCGATAAGGCCTTTGTTATAATTTTAATGTCGCAATTCGAAAGAGAAATTGGTCTAAGATTTGTAATGTCAGTTTTGTCTTTACCTTTTTTCTCTAAAAGTGTTATAATAGATATTCTTTGCGTGGTAGATAATTCATCGCACCTTATTGACTCCTCCCAGGAGTCCAGCACCAGGGGTCCTAACTGTGGCCACAGAAGTTTATATACATTATACGACAGTCCATCACTTCCTGGAGAGGACTCCGAACAGGAGTCAAGCGTCACTTTTAGTTCATCCATTGTGATGGGCCTATCTATAAGGTCCCGTTGCTCACGGGTAAGTGAGGGGGTAATTACTTTATTTAGAAAAGTATATGGGTCTTTAAGCGTTTTTTTGGAGTATAAATTAGAGTAGAAGCCATGAACCGCACTCTCGATGTCTTTTTGTTTGAAACATGTGTGGTTATTGTGTTTCAATTTGTACATTTTGAGAGATGCAGTCCTGGCCCTTACCAATCCCAGAAAATATTTCGTTGATTTTTCCCCTTTTTCATGCCATTTACATTTTGACCTAAAGATAAGTGAGTCTAATTTCTCTTTGTTGATTACGTTCAGTCTGCTTGTTAAGTCCATTTTAATGTTCAAGATTTCCTGTGAGACATTACTCGGATTAGCATTTACTATTTTATCTAGAATATTTAAATTATTGATAATTTCAGTTTTTTCTAAGTCTACACTGTAGGCCTTTTTTCTACCTTCTAAAAGTAAATACTCCCTAGTTTTGAATTTCACAAAGTCTAAAAGGGCCCTACGGGACAAATCAGTATTGTCTTGAATCCAAGAAGCAATATTGTCTTTCAAATTATTTAACACAATGTTATTCTTAAGAAGTGATGCATTAGCTTTTGGGATACCCGGGCCCATTTTAATGTTATCAAATTTAATGTTTGCATTGACGGACATATGATCAGAGATATTGAGTTCGTGTGAGTTAAAGGTTTCCTTTATGTCTGGAATTAATGTGTCTGACACAAATAAATAATCTAATCTAGATTTTATATTACCATTAGGAGAGGTCCACGTATATCCACCCCAAGAAGTGTACTCTCTGTATACATCAACAAGTCCATTGCTAGTAAGTTTATTTTGCCACCATTCTGAGAGCTTTATTTCAGGTCTTGTCACATTCCTATTATAGCAATCTATATCTTTGTCCATAACCATGTTAAAGTCACCTCCGCATATGATTTCTGTTTCAGGGTAGCTAATTTTCACATGATTAATTTCTTGTTGAACTCTATTTAACGTTTCATATGATAACCTATGAAAATTTGGGAGATAGCAATTGATTAGAGTTAGGATTTTGTCATTAGATAAATTACTTCCTTGTTGAACATTTTCAATTTTAACCGTTAAAGCACAGAATCTACCATCCTGACTAATGGACTGCCTTATTATATAATATTTGGGTTTGCATTGAAAAAATATTGCTACACCCCTTTCTTGCGTTGAATAGACCGTTGAAACAATCGTTCCTCTAAATAAATTTTCAGCATACCTTAGGGTTTTAATGTCGAAGTGAGTTTCTTGTAAAAAGTGAATGTTAATGTCATGTCTTTTCGTTTGCATATGATTAGCTAATAGTTTTAACTTGCCTCTATTTTGAAGCCCTTTACAATTATATGTTGAGATTAGCATACTAGTGTGGCCTGAGTTTGGGTTAGGGCCAGGGTTCTGTTCGATTCCTGACATTATTAGTAATATCTTCATGAACCTTACACTTACCTTTCTAGGATCGAATTTTACTGTTACCTTTCGACTTCTTATGAGAAAAACCTGAGGCCAGTGTTTTGTACTTGCACGACTTTTTCTTGCGAAAACCAGTTGATCTGCTACCTTACTTCGTTCTGGTTTTTTCCAGTTGAACCTGGCGGGATAAATCCTCTGAATTAATATTCGAATATCTATTTTATTCACGTTATATTTTATTTGCTGTGTATCCGTAGAATACTTTCTTATGTAATGCTCCCTTGCAAATAAAGAAGATCTGTTTTTTATCCATTTTTTAGATTCACTTGATCTGAAATTGTGTCTATGCACATTATAATTTGGGTTAAAATGAAATTGAAATTGACTTATCTGAATTATCGATGTTGTTGATGTTGTTACGATGCACTTTTTTGTCACATTTTGGAACTTAATGATTTTTGAAATACGGAGAGAAATTTTGATGTTTACACGCCGGCTGTCAGCGGGCGACCCAGCAGACTTGAACTTAAAAGTGTTGTTGCAGAAGCCTCAGAGGTGCCAAAAATTGGCCTCAAAATTCCACCAAAAACTGAACTTAATTCTATCGGTATCAACTGTTTTTAAAAGACCTTTCATAAAAAAACAAGTTTTGGAAGATTCCACCAAATCTGGCGACACTGATGCCAGGGACTAATTTTTTTTACTTTTTCTGAAAATTTCAAAAATGTCATCTGGCAACTATGTAAAAAAAATTATATGTTTCCTCATCATCCCATATGTAAAGGATCTTTTGTTAAGCATAGACACGTTTGAGTAGTGTGACCAAGTAACAAGCAGGTCTAAATCCAGTCACACTGTTAGCTCGCCAATATGTTCATTAAAATTAGTTTAAGTAATGTCCAGTGTAGCTGGAAATGGCATAAATATTCCACCAAAATCTGAACAAATTATTGCTTGTTCCATCTTAAATACCCTCAAGTCACAAATGACTCTAGATCTGGCAACCCTGCTATTGCCCCCACCCCCACGTCAGTTTTGTTTCGTTGATATTTAAAGGTGTATCAAATATTAATCATAAAATCATTTAAAATTGCCAGAAGGATCTATTCAATA
>LR051173.1:0-13592 GCA_900607525.1 Apocyclops royi
GGTTCTCTTCAGATTTCTCTTGCTTGTTGGTTGCATCTTCGCGTAACTTCCAATGGGAGGTTGCGCCTCGCTAACTTTGTCAATAGGATCAAATGTTATTTTGGTGTATCTAGACAAATTACAAATAAAATATTTCACGAGCAAAAAAGCTTTAGCAATTCACGTAGCTCTTGTTTGCAAGAATTCGAGGGTCGTTAAAAAAAGTCTCTCTCGCATTCTCTTCAATCAATTTTAGATTTTTCTTTTTTTATTCAGCTCTAAACTTTTTTACGGTTGTGTCATGAATGAAATTTCTTCAGGTAAAACACCTATAGATCATTTTTTAAAAGCCTGTCTGTCAAATTGTTCACCTAAAAGAAAGCATACACATAAAAATAGCTTTTGTTGTTGTTGTTGTTGTTGAAAAAGTTGACAATACCCCAAAAAAATTTAGATACAGCGCATTTTATACGTACATGTATCGTGTGAAAGGCAAAATTGTGTAATTCTATCTAGCTACCTAATTGATATAGGAATGAAGGCTTTGAATTTTTCTTTCACTGTTGAAAATTGACTAATTTCTATGTTGACGGAAAATCAAGAAGGAAACCTCATATTAAATCATCTACTATGAACTGAACGATCTTTCTTTTTGAATCCATTTCAAGTTCATTCTTTAACATTTGAACTTCAAAGTAATCCTGACTTTTATTTTATTTAACTTTATTTTCCGTAGCTATATTTCTTTCAAAAAGACTTCTAAAATGAGTTAAGATGTGCAACTGCTAGTTTGCTTGTTAAAAACAATATTTACAATAAATACAACAAAAGTTCTAGCTATGTGCGATATCATTTGTTTATATACAAAAGAAGAGAGGGCACATAGGAAGTTAATAAAAAGGGAAGTTAATTGTTAGTCTGGACTTTTAAGAACAGTTATTTAGAGTAGTGCTGGGGTCTACTAGTAGGGGAAGGTCGAGGCATGGGAAGGTTTCTTATTGTCGGAAATCCCATATTGTTGTAATGTCAAATTGTTGCACTTTTTGTTTTATCACAATTGATGTTGGGGTGTTCGTCGGCATGGTAGGTTTGAACCCAAAACATAGCTTGGGTTATGTCAAATGTTTTTTGTGCTTTAAAGTTAAAAATACACCTTCAGAACTCATGATTCACTGTAGTGATACCTACACAGCACGGGTTGATCTAATCGATCCATGGGGGTCGAGCAGTGTTTGTTGCAGGAACCTGAAAATCTCATATGTTTTGGGGGGCAATTCCGAATCGATCCGATGGGGTCGAGCGACAATGAGATGTAAGGACCCTGAAAAGCGCATGTACTCAGATACAGCGGGGGAGTCCCTAATCTGGTTGTTGGATCAGAACAGAACGATCATGAAGTAACGCCGCGATTTGTGCCCGATCGCGGGTTAACAGCTACAGGTAACATGTCTTTAATACACGGTACAGCTATCCTAACCTATATTCTACCTGCATACGATTCTGTTTGGTAGCCAATGGATATAAGATTCACAAACATGGCAGCCTGCTCGAATGAGGGGCAAACCCACTCGAATGTGGGGTTAAGCCACATCCGATCTCGAAATTTCTTGTAGTTTGATCGAGACATGATGATGTAAAAAGTGTAATACCAAGAAAACAAGATTTAAAAGGTAACCTTAGTTTTAGATTGGCTAAAACTGGACATTCTTTCTGTAAATCGTAATGGGTTAAGCGACACAGAAAAGATGGTTAATCCCAAATGCTGGGCTTGGGAACCTTTCTCTAGTCAAAAACATTTTTCTAGTCAGGCAGTCGTAGAGATGCTACACGGTCGAGCTCAATGAAACCAGTTTGGCTGGATCGGAATTGAGCGTCACCCAGTCCCAGAAACATGTCTCTGGGCAAAGAGTTAAACGTTAAAATAAAAAACTCGTTTACACTCAAATATTTATTCGCAATCAAATCAAATTAAAAGAGGAGAACGACTACGAGATCTAAATTGACGACCCAGCCCAGATCCTCTTCTAGCAGAAGACCTGGGCCGTTCAAACCCCTCTTCAGAATCTTCAGCGACACGACATCGACAACGAAAGCGACGGACCACCCGACGCCCGCGTTCATCCAACGCAACCCCAACAGAGCGTTGATACTCATTTACACGGGTAACCACATTGCAAATAAGTCAAACAATGTCGCCAGCAACCAAAGTAAGAAATAATTGCTCCTCATTACTCTCTTCAGAATTAAGAGAATCCTCAATGTTCCTACGAATAAGTACATCAATTACCCAAAGGTTACGAGAAAATGGTCTTCACTTCTGCATTTACTTACTCAAGGTCGTCAGCCAGCAAATCAAGAAGATGTAAAAGACGAGTTATTCGGAATTCGTCCATAATTTGTCAAATATTTTAAACACTGACCAAATGAATTCTTTTTCTTTACTAGTAAAGAATCGAAATAAAGTTTTCATGTCAGTTAAACAAGTTCTGTACCCCCACGAAAAGTAACCGGAATTACAAGTTAAATACAGAATTTATTGTTATTCTGATAAAGATTCGTACGTCACATTCAAACATACAAAAATTATACAAATTCAAGCAAAACGGTCAACATGAAAATTCTCAAAACAAACTACAGTGTTGGAAAATTCTATTATATACAGATAGTCCAATTAAGTGCAGGATGCCAGAATCCTCACACTTAACAACAACCAAGTGACTAGAAATGGGGTCATGATAGAACCTACAGCGGTTACCAAGGAAGTTACAGTGACTCTCTTCTGGCAGAGAGTTACAAGATCAAGCCGGACCCGCTTCAAGATTATAGCAGTAACCCCGGTCGTCATGAACCCATAAATATTCACCAAATAAAACAGAATTAGAAGGAACTTCACCCTTTCGAGCAAGGGTAAAACGTAAAGCAATCCCAGAATCACCAGATCCGGAAGACACGTGTTTCCATAAGAAACGAAAGTTGGGGCAAATCCTCCGAAATCGCTTCTTCATCGAAGAACCGTAAAGAGGTAATCGAAACGTGCTTCATTGGTGACGAGGAGTAAGACCTCTTCGGTACTGAGATGGGAAACGTCGTTCCCATACACCGTCGTCAGATTAAAACCACGAAGGTCAACGACCAAAAGAGACACGTTGGAACGACAGCGACTTGGGGTCGACGGAGCCTTATCTGGAGGATTTCTGGCCAGAAAAAGACCGAGTAGCAGAGCTACATACAGCCAGAATCGCAGCAGCGGATAAAACTGCCGGAAAACCCTGCCAAGGTGACGAAAGGGAGCCAAGTCGCTCCCACACTTAGCCACCAGCAGCTTACAGAAGTCGACAAATGAAATAGAAGGTTTTAGCGAAACAACCATCTCAAGCGATCAGTTGACCAATTATAATGCAATTAAAAACAAATTTAAATTTCCCGCAAAATAGGCTAGACCAGTCAAGCCATTTACACATGTAAAAAGGACAGCTTATCCAAATCCATAACAACAAACCAGTAAATCCCACTCTTGGCATGGTGAAAATAGAGAAGAAATTCTTCCTATTTGGATATAGCCCTTCGAAAGAGCGACTTCAACATTTTTTCAAAGTTTTATCTCAAAGTTTTATCAACTCATCATCGAATTATCAGGTCAGATTTTTAACATTGCGACTTTAGCATTGTATTTTATTCATTTAACATCCATCATATCTGAAATTCATTGATATTTTAGCATTTTACTTTAACGCAAACAGGCGAGATAGTGAAAAACTTTTTCGATTTTTCACTTTCAATTTATCGTGTGAACTTACAACCCCTCTGGCGAGATTCAAGTAAGCCCATAACTTATATTTTCACAAGTGAACCGCGTTTTTTTTCTGTATTGTATTGTTTCAATCGAACTAAGTCCTGTTCCTGTAAGATCAATAAAAGTTCGAAACAATGAGTTCACTAGTGAGCCACTATAAGATTAGTACCAACGACCCCGACCTGGCTAACTATGGCGTTAGCGAGGAAGACATCGCTCTCTCGTCCATCGATGACCCATTGAGAAAGGCGGTCAAGCAGAGAGCAAGAGAATTGTTGGCCATTGCCAGAATGGAACTCTCGTTCAACGACTTCACCCCGTCCGAAGATGAAGTGATCGAGAGGGAGCTTTACGCATCTATGGCAAGTATAAATCATCTTTCGGACCTTATAACGGCCATTGACCCGAACTACGTGGAAAGCAGCTTCGTTAACAAAACGAGGAAACGAGGTGAGACTCTCCAAGCAAAGCTAACGCGTCGGGTTAGCAAACACCAACAAGGCCTACGTGAAGAGCTCGATAACACCGACGGAGATGAGATGCTCATCAGCAATGGACTGCCAAGCTACAATATAGCAGCAGCACAGACCGCCCTGGCTGATTTCCTGCAAGAAGCGAGAGAAAGAGGTTCCAACATGAACTCCACAGTCTGACCCGCAATCGACGAACTCGGGGAAGCAGTGACCAACGACGGGTCCCCCAACTTAGCAAGATCTGCCAAGCCAGCAGAAACCCAGGACCCGGACAGCTCCCCCAAGGCTCCAAGCTACTTGGTCATCACTACGAGGTCGAACGCAGTGGGGAAGGAGGACCTAGAGGGCATGGAAAAGAGATTGACCGACCTGCTGAGAGCCAAGATTAACAGCATTGTCCCGGTCATAACTGCTGAATCAAAAAGATATGTGGAGGAGGCATTGGAGGAGCATTCCGCAAATGCAGCTATTGGAGTCCAAGAGGCCATCAACAAACTGGCAGAAGAAACCAAAGCTCATATGGACGGCATTTGTTTGAAGTTTGCAACTGATACTGCCAAAGTTGCAAAAACAAATCACCGATGGTAACAAGGCCGCCTTCAGGGAATTTGAAGCCAAGAACAACGCGATGTTAAACAACATCACTTCTCAACTCGAGGCAGCAAAAGAGCTGGTCAAGAATATTATGGAAGTAAAGCCGGGTGACACAGCGTCAGAAACCTCGGACGGAACGAGGCCAAAGATGAACTTTGGAGCTTCAAACAAGGAATCTGCTGTACCCTACTGGAAAGAATACACAAAAGTCTTAGATGCCTTTTCAGCAGCAAACCCACCTCCAGGATGTGATACATTGACACCAGCCACCTCTAAACAAGAACCTCCGGTGGTCCCACAACCTCAAGGTAACAAGAGAAGGCTCGCAGATACCGACATCTATCCTGAGAAATCGGACGAGGACGATCAGGATGTATACCAATCCGGAAGGCCTTATGTCCACAGAGGCACCCCAAGATATCCTGTGGGCCCAGACAGAAAGGACTTCTCAGGCCATGAGAAGCCCAAGGTAATGAAGTATACAGGTAAAGTTACCGACTTTCCCTTCTTCAAAACCGCATTCAAGAATGTTTACGAAGATCTTTACAAGAATCGTCCAGCTGAACTTATACTTCTCACAATGCAACATCTGTCAGAAGGAATAGCAGCTGAAGCCCGACAACGGATTGGTACAAAGATGACAATGGTATCCTACAATAGAATCTGGGAGTTCTTAGAGGAAAATTACGGTGAAGAACACAAACACCGTCAAGTCATGCGCGAGAGCGAGGCAGCCTTACCAGTTCTGACAGAACTAAACATAAAGAAACTCAAACAATTTCAAGGAGTTATGGTCTTGTTTCAACTATTTTATTTGAACAAGGAGAACGGCACCTGGGAACTCGAGCAAGAGAGCTCCAACTTAGCCCACACCTTTAAAGCAAAAATCTCAGTAAAGCTCATAAAGGAGTTTCGACGCTGGCTGGAGACTAGTCCATGGCCAGAGCATCAGAGGATTGCAAGCTTCTTGAACCTCTTGAATTGGATCACCTATCAAATCAAACAGAGCGAGCTAGCAGCTATTGAAGGTGCTTCAAACGCAAGAGACAAATCCTCTACAGGTCAAAAAGGCAACATCAACAAACTCGAAATAAGTTCACCGGAGAACTCGGAAGAGTGCTCAGACTCGAACGTGGAGTCTTTCATTGCCAAGTGGACCAACAGCAAGGATCCGAAAAGAGGAAAGCAGGAAACAAGTTGGGTAAAATGTTTTTGACGTTTAGGAAAGGCAAAGATGGAAACACAAAGGAGTACAAGTGCATCCTTTGTAAAGCAAATCATTTGCCATTAGCCAACTGTGAAAAGTTCAAAGCAATGAGCGTGAAAGAACGCTATGCTTATGTAAATAAGAACAAAATCTGTTACAACTGTTTAATCCCGGGTCATCTAGTAAGAAACTGCAGAGCAAAAAGGGACAAGTGTGGTCAAGAAGATTGCACACGAGTGCATCACCAGCTCTTACATCCCGACAAATCTGTTAACTTCATTGCTTACGAAGAAGCAGGCTCCCTAATTGAGAACGAAGCCTACTTCAAAGAGGAAAAACAAGAGGACACCCACCTGAACATCGACTTTGAGGACGAGTTCACGGATGTCACTGACGATGAGGACGACATCGACACAACAATCCTGAAGCATACGTTCAAAAAGAATGGAAAATATTCAATTCAAACACTAGTTTGTGTCATGTCAAACGGCAAGAGGTCAAGAAAAGTGAATGTGCTCTTAGATTCCGGATCAAATTCCACTTGTGTCACGAATGAAATAATTGAATTCCTATCACTGCCGGCCTTAGGACAAATGAAGAGAAGAGTGACTGGAGCAACAGGATCCAAGATTTATGAAGCAACCCGAACTCAGTTCCAGATTAACAATTGCAAAGACACAGCCCTCCAAACAATGCACGCTTGGTCCATTCCAACTCTCGGGGATGGAAGTTGTCTAGTTGACTGGTCCATCCATAAGCACAAGTACGAATCAATCAAACACATTCCCTTTGAACCACTACCGCCAAACTCAAAACTGGACGTCATCATAGGTACAGACTACAATTACCTGATCAGGTTCAGGTTCGTGAAGACACCTCTGGACGCACCGGTAGTTGCCAAGACCATCCTTGGTTACACAGCCCTAGGAAATGTGAGACACCTGATCAAGGAGGAACAAGAGGAACAACAAGCGCCAACTAACTACATGAAGTTCTTCTATGACGCCAAAAATTTCGTGTGTCGATCTTTGTGTCTCTGTTGACAAGACGATAGGACAGGAATCTCATATACAAAGCTCAAATCACAAAAAGGTGACTCCTCACATTTCAAGTCAAATGAGGAGTATTATACGGCAGTCTCCAACGTCACCTACAACCTGTCCAATTTGAGCTTTAACTCAACAGACAAAGATCAAACAATCGAAATTTCAGACCCAACTGAACTTGCTCAGTTGGAAAATTTAAGAAGATGGCTTAATAAAGTCTTTGATCTCGAAGCAATAGGAATCACCGAGAATTACTTCATACCAGGCACATCGAAAAATTACAAGAAACCACAAAGCCACTGGACTGACAAAGAAAAAGAAGCAGATGACAAGATGTCCCTTCGCATTGAAACAAAACAAGACAACACAACATTTGCTGTGGCAAAGGTCCCATGGTTACATGATCCACCAAAACTTCACAACAACTCAAAAATGGTTTTCGCCAGACAAAAGAAAACAAACTCAAACGAGTACTTGAAGAAAAAAGGCACAAAAATAGAAGACATCAACAAAATCTTTGAAGAATACCTCATTAAAGGGTACATTGAAGAAGTCACGAGAAAAGAAGAATTAAACAGAACTGACCAGTTTTATCTCCCATATTTCCCTGTGGTGAAAAAAGACAGGTCTACAACAAAAGTAAGGCTCGTGTTCGACGCAGCAGCGAAAGCCAGAGACGGAATTTCTTTGAACTCAGAGGTAATGGACACACCGAACAGATTGAATGACTTGCCATCAATCCTGTTAAGATTTCGACAATTCAAACATGCAATGCTATTTGATGTGTCAGAAATGTTCCTAAGAATCAGATTGGACCCAAACAACAGACGTTTCCACAGATTCTTCTGGAACGAAAAAGTCTTCCAATTCACAAGAGTACTCTTTGGCAATAAATCATCTCCAAACATCAGCCAAAACACAAAAAGCCCTTGAGTTAGCAGCTGAAACGTCAAAGAAAGAAATTGTGAATTTGCAGTGGAAGAACTTACATATATGGACGATATGTCAGGAAGCACAAGAAGTGAAAGCGAGCTACTGGAATTAGCCAACAGTTTCAGAGAGGCACTAAAAACAGTTGACATGAAAGTAGCAAAATTTTATTCTAATTCAACACTCCTTCACAGGTCTCTGCCAAAAGACATACTTTCAGATAAGGTTACTTTGACAGAGGACAAAGAGGACATTTTGGAGGCCAACAAGACACTGGGCCTCATATGGGACGCACAGTCTGACACTTTCAGATTCAAAGCGAAATTCGGGTCGGTCCAGGAGTTTAAAAAGTCGATGGGAATCGAAAACTTAACACACTGGACATTGAGGTATTTGCTATGATTTCAAATGACATTTTACGATGCACTAGGTTTCATGGCACCTTTTGTAGTCAAGTCCCGGTCAATTCTCCAAAAAGTGACATGTGCAAAGTGGAAATGGGACGACGTCATTCTGGACAGTGTCGCATCACTATGGGAAGACTGGCTGCGAGAGTTATTTGAAGTGGAAAGCTTGATTTCCATCCCGAGACATTTTCAATTAGATCAAGCAATGGATGTTCAATTACATGTATTCTGTGATTGTTCAGTTGAAATCTTCGCGTGTGTAGCTTATTTGAGAGTGGAAGTTACAAGGGGGGAGAATGATGACAACCGAAGTGTTGTAACTTCACTCGTTCAAGCCAGAGCGAGAGTCACCCCCTCTAAAACACAGACAATTTCCAGAAATGAGCTGAATGCCTGCGTCCTAGCAGCCAGAATAGGAAATGCAGTAGCTCTCTCATTAAAGTTGCAAGTCTTTGACACAATTTATTGGACAGACTCCAGCAACTGCCTCTGCTGGATCAATACCCCACCACATGCACAGAAAATCTTTGTATCAAACAGGATAGGAGAGATTCAACAAAGAACAGATCCCAAGAAGTGGAGGCATGTTCCAACAGACCAAAACCCAGCAGACATTGCCACTAGGAAACCAACACTCAAGGACCTAGCAGCAAACAATCTCTAGTGGCAGGGCCCAGAATTTCTGAAGCTTCAAGAAGCAGACTGGCCAGTCAAGTTTGAGATTAAAGCCAATGAATAAGCCATCAAAGAAGTAAAGAAAGAATATATAGAAGATTTCCTAAGACAAGAAGCACTGTACATCTTAGAAGATGAAAACCTGAAGAAATCCTGGGTCGAAAAGTATGAAAATATAGAGAATTTAATTTAAAATGTGACGTATCATGGGTTTTTTACAGAGTGACAAAGAAATCTCCAAGTGAAATTATCAGGCTAACACACAAATTCACCTTCAAAAGAGTGCAACAACAAAACAAGGAAATACAAAAAGCATTGGAGTTTTTGCTAAATAAAGAACCGGTTGAGAAGTTCAGAAGCTACAACCTCTTTCTTGGACCTGATGGCCTTATAAGATGCAAATCCAGACTTGCACAATTAGAATTTCTTGGGTATAACAATAAGTTCCCAATTTTTCTCTTGGATTCAAAAGGAACTAGACTAATACTAAAAGCATATCATAAGAAAATTGAACATACACTGGGAATTTCAGCGTGCAAAGCAGAAATTAAAAGAACTCGAGCATTGGGTAAGACTTGTTAAGGTAGACCAGTTACAAAAAGAAATGCCTGCAGGAATTAACTGGCACTTTACTCCACCAAAAGGACCGCATCATGGAGGAGTGTATGAACCATGGTCAAAGCTTTCAAGAGAGCATTCAAAAATTTAAGCCCCAAGTGGGATCTAGCAATGGATCAGTTCAGAACTATTGTGTCAAGGTGTGCTAGTTTGGTCAACTCGAGGCCGATAAATCGAATAGAAAATAAAGAAGATGTTGTTGTTTTAACTCCAAATCATTTCCTAATCGGAAACCTTGTAGGTGCTGTTACTAAATTAGATGTTTGTAAAGATACTAAGAAACGATGGAAAGAAATTCATTATGTGACAAATAAATTCTGGAATTTGTTTATTTCTGATTATATTGTTCAACTTCGCCATCGTCAACGCTGGAAAGAGACACGCCTGAGTGTCTCGACCGGCGAGATGGTTTTAGAGTTAGATCCAAATCTTGATGGAGGTCTATGGAAGTTAGCAGTAGTCGAAAGAATAATTAAATCAAAAGATGGCAAGGTGCATAGAGTAGTCATCAGGACGACGGATGGCTCGTTAGAGAGACCAATTACACAAATTTGTCCATTCGAGCCTAGAATTTTTTCCCGAGAGTAAAATTTGAAGTTTGAGTTGCAGGATGTCTCGACAAGCAGGAGATCTCAGAGAACGACTTCAGGCAAGCCGAAACAGCAGACGATTCGAGCCTTACAATCGACCCCAATTAAACCCGCCACTCCTAGGCACGAGCCTCGAAATGTATCGCAGGCGAACCCCAAAGGTAGGTGCCATGCTGGACTACACCAGTTTGGCACATTATGAAATTTACAAAGACACCATGTGGGGGGTTCGTGACATGAATGAAGTTGCGGGTCCTCATTTCATCAACCCAAGACCTGACGATGAAGAGGCGAAAGATCATTTCATGAGGGACATCAGCGTCGAACAAGTTATCGCGTTTAGATGCTGGAGTTTTAATCAAACGGATTTCGTCATCATTGGGTTGCCCACTGGTCTAATCATGATATTCTACAGTAGAATGGGTCTCTTGCAACTTCCTGAGTATGTCAGAGCCAGCCTGGGGAACCCATTTGTGGCAAAAATAACTGAACAAGATCGGGACCAATTCGGCCCCTACTACTGTCTACATGTGGTCAGCATCCTTAACATACGAAATTTGACAGGAACTCGCAGTGTTGATCAGATACTAAACGGAGGAGAATTAGGAGAGCGTGTTTTTGTTGAAGAAACAAAAATGATGAATCCAGTACAACTTGACAAGCACTCGATCAACTATTTAAAACAAAGAACTTTCGCGGTCTTGGAGTCTTTCTACACGAAAGTGGGGAAAGAAATGGATTACGACGTGGATGACAACTTGACGCTTAATCTTCGAATCTGTTTTTAGGAGCACGCTGACGTAGAAGATGGAATTCCCCGAGGCGCCAAAACAGGAGGTATAATGTTTCGCATCGGTCCTTTTACCCCCACCATCATCTCACGCCCTCAAGCCACTGATAGAGAAGAAAGAAGGAGATATCAGTTGGTTCAAGGATGCATCAATAACCCAAACCGAGAAGATGAGGCCTTTAAAGATATCTGTCGTTTTTGTGGAGTTCGAGCAACCGATCACGCTTGTGTGATGGAAGGGAAAATCTGCGACTATCCCCTCTGTAATGATGCAAGTAGCCACACGAAATTGTGTTGTCCTATTCTGGTACACAAGTGTACTGAATGTGGACTTCGGGGCCATGACGCTCAAAGTCACAACACTAAATCCTTGGTGGCCCTCCTGCGGGTTTACCTTCAACACTATCAATCGAACGTGGTGGCTGGACTTCTACATCAGTATGAGTCGAAACGATTCTTCTCTTTGGCGAGGCCTAAGGATTACTTTTTCTGGCTATTCGGTGAGAGCTCAGCCAGTAATGAAAAACAGGTGGCAATGTTGAACATGACGGTCCCCCTCAACCCGTGGACCAGTGCTGATCGCTATGCTGGAAGAAAGATGCTGGAAGAAATGGATGCGAAAGTACTGAAGGAAAGATGCCTCGCCCGAGTGACTACTTCAGACCCAAGTTTTATTCGAGACCTAAGCCAGATCTTCAAAAGAGTTCTCAATCCCATGGACCCAGTTTCGAAAAATCGGGCTCTCGCCGCTTATTACTACGAGCTTGTGAGAGAACATGATGAGGCCGAAGAAAGAGCTCTTTTAGAAGGACCAGACATTCAGAATGCGCCAGGAGAACCAGTGCAGCCGCTCGATCATGGCTCTAGTCTTCTCGACACTAGCATCGAGATAGCACCGTCAGAGAATTCGACAGATGATTCAGAGAGGACCGTTATTGAGACTGAGGAATACGATCCGGAGAGGCCATTTGTCGACCCTTATGAGAATCGGCAAGCTGGACCGAGTGGGACGCAAAATCTTCAGAGGTTGTATATTCCTCTCTTCCCATTGGGGGGAGAGCTCGTGCCCGCCGAAGAGCCCCAGGACATCGAAATGGTGGACCCCCCTACTCCCATGCCGTTGGAGGAATTCGAGAACGACAAGTTGTCAAACGCCGGAAATATCGTCCAGGAAATCGAGAAAGTCATTTCGCAGGATGAGGATGTTTCGGATGACGTCGGAGAAGATCGAAAAGAATGATTGAATTCGATTGGTTTTGTTTTTATTTAGACTTTAAATTCCCTGAAATCTTTAGTCTAACTTAGTTTCATGTAAAAGTTCAAACTGTAAGAAATTCAACATTTCTTGGGGGGAGTGTGAGTCGAGCCTCCCCTCGCCTCATTTTCTTTAATTTAAAACGAGTAAAACTATTTTTTGTTATGATTTTTCTTGGTGGTAAAAAGAAAATAAACTTCACTTGACGTTTGTGAATCGCCGTGGTATGTTTGTTTCATAAATGTACAACGTATAGAAATTGACTAAAGTGGTAAAAGGAAATAACAGATGAAGTTTCTAGACAGCTTCCCAGGTTGTTAAGGTAAGCCCTTTATCTCACATCATGGGTACAAGATATGGCTAGGCCACACGCCTGCTTGAACTGTCAGGTCAGGTAGAATAGGTCCAGTAAAAGGTTGGGATTATTCCTCATTAGTTGGGGTGCTCGAACCTAGATGAAATGATAGTGCGTACACCCTTCTTGCAATAGTTTTGGAGAAGGTCTCAGCTGTCTCGACGGTCTAGTCCCTAGAGAGGGTGGACGTGTATGACAGGAACAATTGGAACTGATTGTTGTTTAACAGGCCAATCAACAGGGAGAAGGTCATCAAGGAACTTTGTGTCAAGATTGAGTGTTACGAAAAAGCAGATGAATTTAAAAAGATGACAGAAGGCTTTGAATCGGAAATATGTCATGGAAACACAATTCATATCCATTTATATCTATATCAAAGAATGACTGTCACTCTCATCAAAAATTAGAATTAGCTGCCTCATAATGATAATGACAAACATGGTTTCAGTTGCTCTTGTCAACTGATTCAACTTGTAAAAGTTTCAAAATTTGTACATTTCCCCTTGACGTTACATGCCCAAACTATAACAGCAAGCACCCATAAAAAGCTTTTCTATTGATATTGTGATGTAGTAAAACTGATATGAAGAAAAACAATTTTAGCTGTAATGAAAAATACTTAGCCTGGGCATTATAATTGTCCAGACCTATTACATACATTATGTGGGTGGAGTCTTACACATTATAAAATTAATGATTTTTAAACAAAATAATCTAATTATAGAGATAAAAAGTAAACCCTTTTCCCACATCATGTCATGTCATTGAAACATCTAAAATGTAAAACATTTATGCAAGTCTTATGTATGTAGGTGTTCAATCCTGGCAAGTACCCGGATATACCCTTGGTCGTGAGACTAAGGTTCAGAGTACGGATGAA
>LR051174.1:0-13555 GCA_900607525.1 Apocyclops royi
ACATCAAAAGATCAAAATATTAATTATTACTTTAAATCACTTTCGACTTATTGCACCTGTCGACAAGCTGAGTCGTCGACAGCCGATAATAGAATTAATGAATCTAAGGTCAATAGAGCAGTTGTCTACAATATGACTTTGTCTAGGGCTTTGCCCAAAGATTTATCCGAGAGGAAGGCTTTTTTGAAGTCTGAAGCTGAGTCCTTTGTTTCTTGTGTGTATGGAGCAGACCCGTGTCCCCGCGTGGTTGCAGTTTCTGGCGTCGCGCGCCATCCCGGACCAACTGTTCGTGCCCCTGTCTTGGAAATAATATTTGAAAATGGGGATATTTGGAAAAATTTTTGACTACGAGCTGCTGAAATGATTAAGAAAGAGGGTGAATTGCTTAAAGATATGTTTGTTTGTAACTCGGTAACCCACGCTACTAGACTTAGAATTGAGATAATGAAAGTAATTGCTCGAAAGCTCAGCACAGATACTGAGGCTTCTTTTGTCGAGTCTTTCAGCCCCCACCCAATGCTTGTCTATCGGATGAAGGATCGAGATTGGCCCCCTCTGAAGCAGAATGTTAACAGGGCATTCACGTATGTTGATGCAATCGGATTCTTCGGTGACCTACTTACAGAGGACGATCTTACCACAGCCTATTGTAAGTCTAAGCCTTTTGTGGGTCAATTATCTCAGTATTTTATCGTACTACAGGAAAAATCAGCGACAGTGGTTAAAAGTTGTTAAAGAGTGTGTGTCAGTCGAAAGGAGGATGATGAAGTTGAGTCGGAGGACACCTCTGAAGAGTCTTCAACGATGGAAAATGTCCATGGATGTCAGGTTTCTGGCAGGAGTCGTGGGTCTTATCGCAGTGCACTAAAAAGAGGAAGAAGAGTTTAGTGATTCTTTATATGAAAATTTGTCTATAGTTTTGAAATCTGTTGTCAATGGAAATAAAATTTTTAATACTGGAATTTAAGAGTTTAATGTTTTGAAAGTGGTTTGCTTTATTCTTTAGCACAAGTTCAAGGACCATTATTATTACGTTGTTAATAAAGAGACTGTCTTTGCCTTCGTGCATATAATAGATTGTTTCTAGTGAGATTTGGAAATTATCTAACCGCAGCTTTTGCCTTATTAAAATTGAGAGGTTTTGCCAAATTATCTCCGTATGTGAACAATCAAAGATTTTGTGTCTGTAGGTCTCAATTTCTCCGCAATGGTCGCATAGATTATTATCTCTTGCACCAATCCTCATAAGTGTTGTTGATGTGGAAAAAATTGCATGAAGTAATTTAAATCTTACATATTTATATAGGCTAGATTTGAATATTGTTTTAATATTTCTAAAAAAATTATATTTTGAGGTACTAGGTCTAGTCTATTGGGTCCTTTGATTATAATTTCATTTTTGTAATAGCAACTTTCAAAAATTAATTTGTAGTTTATATTTTGAATCTCTACTGTTCTTGCCTTTATGAAAATTTGGTTTGAAAGATTATTTGGGGGGTATTGTGGTGGGTCAATAGCTGTTTGAAAAAAATCGAAGCAGTTAATAGGTAGGAAACCTTTTATGAAAGAACATATGGCTTCAAAGAAATTTGACCTTGGAAGCAATAGTTCTAGATAAAAATCGAAAAAACTTTTGACTCCTACTTTTTCTAAAATATTGCTGTATGTCTGACTGATATCATTTTTTTTGTATTTGAAAAAGTCCTTTAAGGTTAATTGCTTGCAAAGTTGTATTCTGTCTTTAGGTAAAGCTTCTTGAATGGTGCTGATATTTGATTCAAAGATCATGTTAGACATTTTTTTATAGCCATTTATGCAATCCATTCTGCTATTTGTGTTGCTAAAATAGTTTTGTTTAAATAAATGAGGCTCAACCATTTCGATAAGTTTTTTGAGCTGGCTAGACATTTTACACCTTGCAATAGTTTTGTACTGTAGAAAATGGTTGTAAAGTTCCACTTTGGTCACATTTAAACCGCCTTGTTCAATACTGTAAAAAGTAGTTTTCTTAGATATGGGATAGGATACTTTGCCATCACATTTGTTATTCCATATGAACTTCTGCATAAGATTTTCAAGTAGTTTGGAGTCGTTTTCTGTGAGTGAATATATATTCATGTGGTAAGTAAATTGAGATATAATAAATGACTTGCAGACGAGATACTTACCAATTGGTGAAATTGCCCTAGGTAGCCATGATTTGATTATGTTTTCAACTGTATTAAATTTGGGAGCAATGTCATTATTATAGCTGTCATTACCTGTACCGATCGTGTATCTGCAGATTTTGACATGTTGCTTGCTATTAATTTTGACAGTACTTTTTAAAGTATTGAATTTCATATGTGCTTTGGTCGAGTGTGTTACCTAGTCTTACTATTTCAGTTTTGTTAGCATTAAGAAGGAGACCTGAAATTTTACCATATTTCTCATATATTGTGAAAACTTTTTTGACACTATTTAATTCGTCTTTTAATATTATTAAAATATCATCAGCAAAGCCATAGCATGAGTTATCTTCAATATTGCTGTTAAGAATTTTGATTTTGTGTATTGCTTCGTCATTTTCTATTTTGCGTATTAACGGGTCAATACAAAGAATGAACAGAACACAGCTTAAGGGATCACCTTGCTTAACCGATCTTAAAATTTCAAAAAGAGCAGTTCTGTGCCCATTTAAGACTACACAGGATTTTATATTCGTGTAAAGAATCTTAACAGCATAAATAAAGCCTTTGCCAAAACCATAGGCCTTAAGAGTTTTAATTAGATATCTGTGATCTACACTATCAAAAGCTTTTTTTGCATCAAGGGACAGAAGTAATCCTTGCTTGTTTTTGGCTTCAATAATAAGCTGCTTGAGTTTAATTTCAAGAATGTTATCCACTCCTTGCCTATTTGGTATATAGGCTTTTTGTGTTCTGGAAATTATACTAGGGATACTGTTTATTACTCTGAGTGTAAGTGCCTTAGTAATGATTTTTAGGTTGCAGTTTGACAATGTTATCGGTCTCCAGTTTGCGATGTCATTGAGTTCTTTACCTTTTTTTGGAATCAAAATGATCTCAGAGTTTTTCTGAGTGGAACTTAACATACCTGTTTCTATCGAAAAATACCAGGATTCGAGTAATAAGGGTCCCAGGACTTCCCAGTAGTTCTTGTAAACGGAGTATGGAATGCCATCCGGTCCTGGCGTCGATTCGTGAGTTGTTGCTATCGCTTTAGTGAGATCGTGTATAGTGAGTCTGGATTCAATTTGGTTCTTATCTTCATCTGATAATTTGGGTAGTCCCTGAAAGAATTCATTTTCTAAATCTAAGGAGACATTGTCATAATTATTGTTGGAGTAGAGATTTTTGTAGTAATCATATACATGTTTGTTAATATTTTTTGTATTATTGGTAACGTGTCCGTCAATTAAAAGTGAGCCCATATCAGTTTTGTCAGCTCCTCGTGATGTTAGATTAAGGAAGTATTTTTTGTTTTTCTCTCCAGACTCATACCATCGTTGTCTGGTGTATGTTTTTAGTCTTTCGACATGCTTTGTCCTTAGATCATCTAATTCTAATTTTAGATTTGTTATTGAGTTATCAATTTCCTCCATGGTGACTGTGTTTTGGAGAAAAGTTGGTGGATGATCCATCAGAAGTCTCTTGACTTTGACATTAATGATTGTGTTTAATTCTTGCTCAATGTGATTAATTTCTTTAATCAATTGTGAATCTTGAGTTTTTTGCCGTGGAAGAAGATATGTTAAAATTTTGCATTTAATGAAGTCGAGAGTCTTGTTAGGATCAAAGTTTAAGTTTCTGCTTTCGCAAATTGCTTCATCAACTGCTAGTTTTAGTTGGGTTATACCTGTTTCACTGTTGACAAAATCGGACCTAAGTTTGGCTCTATGTTTGGCTTTGGGAATGTCTAAATCGATATAACAAGTTACACAAGCGTGATCTGAGTTTAAAAAAGACCAGTCTGTTTTCATGTTTACTATTCTACCAAACCTGGTTGAAATTAGTATTTTACCGATTCTCGAGAATTTGTTACCTCTACTCCAGGTATATTTGTTTTCTACTTTATTACTGTCTTGTGCATTTCTTGGGTCACCATGTCTCCCACATCGCGACTAGTGCTTTCGTTACCTGCGTTACCTGCGTTACCTGCATTACCTGAGTGAACTGTGTTACCTGTGAAACCTGTGATACCTTTGTAATTTTCAGTAAACTTGATGTAAGCGTCTTCAACCTCTAGACTTTGTAGAAGGTTTTCAAAGATTACGGATTCATTTTTTTCTTGGGATGTGAAGATTCTGTTTAGACCATCTTCACGATCAGTGATAAAGTTAAGGTCGCCCCATATGATGTACGTCGGAGTATTGTTGATTTCTGAATCAATGAAGTCGTTGCTTCGAGGAAGGTTTGGTCGGTTCAGTCGCTTGAGTTCCTCAATAGTTACCCTGAAAAAATTGAAAGCGTTTCGATCTGCTGGACAATATAAGTTGAGTACGTTAAAAAAATTGCTGGCATAGGATATTGTGGTCAATAGAGCCCTCCCCTGGGTAAGTGTTAATTCGTTTATTTTATGAAAACTGTTGGAAAAAAGAGTTAGGACTCCTCCGCTTAGGCCAATAGACGGACTAAAACTATAGTTGTGTCTCCACAGCTTTACTATTGATTTTTCATCTTCTAGATGAGTCTCTTGTATTAGAACCATTGTGAGTGGATTCTCTTTAATTTTTTTGTAACATTTGTTTAGTAACAACCGCAACTTGTCATAATTTCTCAGCCCAGCTGAGTTAATTGTGAGAATTTTTAGTATTTTGCTGTGTGCCCTAGTTACTTTACCAGTTACATTACCAGAACCTGACTCGACATCGACAGGCCCAGGATTTACTTCTATATCTCCTGATCTAAGCAGGATAATTCTGAAGTATTTTCGATTATTTTTTGAAACCAAACATTTAAAATCCGGTGTGTTAATGGAATTAATGGTATCGCAATAACGACAAAGATAAATGCAAGAGTGAACTTCATCGCAAACGCACATGTAAACGTAAACGTAAACAATGATGTCAGCTGTTGCTTGATTGAGTATTGAATAGGATAATTTAAAAACGTAATTTTGACGACTTATCTGATATAATGATGATGATATGACTGTTTTAATAGACGACGAGATGTTGAAAAAGCTTCCAGACCATTTTTCTGAACTTAAATATATCGAAATGCACAAAAATTTAATTTTTTTTCACGAGCTGTTTGAAACGCGTCCGTACCGAACAGGCGCTCACCAAACCCCTGAGAGTTAATAACATTTAGATTAATGGACTTTATTGTATTATGACAATTTTTTTGACAAAAATTTTATTATCAGCAAATTTTCAAATTTTTTTGAACAGGAATATTCATTTTTTACAACCAAGGCCAGTACCTCTGGTATGTGAGAAAACTTTGGTCGATGACATTGACAAATAATGTCATATTTTTTACACATCGCTATTTCACCACGTTTCACAATTTTAAAAATTTTGTTCATTTCCGGAATTTCAAATCTTCAAATTTTTAAAGTTTTCCAAACTTCTAAAGTTTTAAAATTTGAAAATCTGCATTTTTCTTATTGTCAAAGTTGGGAAAGGAAAACTGTGGCTCACGCCTTTTGCTCTTCCCTACTAGTTGTCCCCGACACGACTCTAATTCACTGTTGTAAACAGGCCAGACTAACAATATTTTTCCCTTTTTACTAACACGCTATCTTTCTTCTTCCTAACAAGTGATGTGGCAGATTTGTTTTCTTTATAACTCATCTTAGCTGTAGTTAGGTGTGATAGAAAATTAAAACGGTATAGACTTCTGAGTGCATTTGAATGGACCAACTTTCACTAAGATGTCAGTGTACCTAGTATACAGCCTTACAACAAATGTTAGCGTAAAAGCCCTTGAATACTTAGTATGCAATGACTTCATTGGAACGACTAGTAATAAGCCCACATTTCTTTCGAAAGGTAGTCTATTGTCTCTTGCTCTAAGAATGTATGAAGTGGTTGTCAAAAATGGCTCGGATCACCTTATATGGGCATGGGTCTGTTCCGACTTCTTTTAAGCAGTTCCAGAATCGTTGAGGCTGCCAGAGAAGGATAAAAACTCAACCAATTGAGGAAACCAACCAGAGGTGTCTCGAACCAGCTTTCCTATGGAGGAGGCTCATCTCTGTAAGGTAGGTGAGACAAGTTGAAAGCTGACCTGGCGAGAAAAGGGTTAGTCTGAATTGCCTCTATCTAGTCAAAACCCAGTGCTTGACCCTAGAAGACTGGTATTTTTTTTACCACCTAGTTACCTTCACTATCGGAAGAACGATTAGTTGTTGGCTATTTCATGACCTTCACTAGGGGGAAGTGCAAATAGTCTGGGTCATTTCGTTACTTTGCCGAAGGATGAACAATCTACACTAGCTAGGCTCTATAGTTTGTCAAATGTCCATATTGACAAGCTTTAAGTTTTCGTATGCAAATTCTAAAGCCCAACTGAGGTTTTAAAGCTTGCATTCAAGTAAAGTTTGAAGATGAACAAGTCAAAACTTTAAAAGCTCTAAGTTCTATTTGTCAGTCGAAGCTACATCTAAGTTTCGTAAATATTAATAGGGTTCAAGAACTTAGAACTAAACTATGTATGCAATTTTTACACACAAAACTAACCGGAATGTCAACATGTTGCAAATTGAGTCACTGCAAAACTGACGAGATGCAGGACTTACTCGAACTAAGAGTCAGAATGATGAGCGAGAGTTTTTTTTTCTCGTATATGTAAATTATGTATTGTCAATCAAAATAATACATTCCGATATACATTTTTTGCATACTATCAATAAATTGCATGAAATGAAATCTTGTATTGTCTTTCTCAAACAAGAGCAAAGCTAGATAAGAAGAGGCTCAAAATTCAGTAATTTTTTAAAATAATTTTTTCCACTTGCTTTATATGAGCTAACTTATAAGTTCCAAACGGGTTAACATATTCATAATTAAGCACCCATGGATTGCAACATGGCACGCACCCTGTCCAACTCTCCTCCCCTGGACAGGGCCTTCCATCTTCCTGTCACTGCTGGACCCTCATCCAGAGGGGCTCCTCCTCCAAACCCTTCTTCTTCTTCTTCCTCTTCCCAACCAAATCATCATCAGATCCCTAATCAAGTTCTCCACACCTGCCTCCAACGCCTCCGTTGGATGCTAGGGCACCTAGGATGCCACAAGCAAACCCTCTTCCTCCTCTCTGTCCTAATTTCAATAGAATTCTGGTCCGGTTCCAAATCACTCATACTGAGCTGAGTCAGCTGGATTTTCCATCGGAGCCCACAGTTCTGATGTCAATGATGGCTTTAGGCTCCATGGAAGCGCTCCAATCCCGGGAGTACTTCTTCAACCTGGCTCGGCATTTCTGGAACAGAGCCTCTAATGTCCTTCCTTTCAGCTTCTTCGCCCACATGGGCATCTACTATTAGCTGGTACACTGGGTGGCCCGGTACCAGTTGGCAGCTCGTCCGGATATCACTTGTGACATCCCCATCTCCGCTCTGGAGGCTGATGATGAACAGCCTCCGTTCATCCCAGGATGGCCGGAGCCTGTCCCAGTCATCTACATCCAGGCAATGTGCTGGCTGTCGCCAGGTCTACCCTGCCTGTATGAACAGTTGTTCAACCACCTTCAAGAACAACCTCTCCTGTGGCACCAAGTTCAGGCTCTCCTGACCTCAAACCACTTGGGCTTTCTAGGCTTCGACCTGGAGTTTCCTCCAGTGGCTAGGGAGCTCACTGCGTTGCTGCATACTTACTCAGAAGTGTTGCACACAGGCCCATCTTTGTACAACCCGGGCCTGTGGCATTTCACGAGAGGCTGGCACACCATCCCCAGCTTCACACCTGGGCCCCAGGCGTGTCAAATGCAGATGGTAGATTTAAATCGCCCACTAACTTAAATCTGCTGTCAAGCGCATGCCAACACGCACTCAGGTCTCCACACTCCATCACACTCTTTCTAATGATAATTTTTTTCTTCGCGTGCACCTTGCGCCACAGCTCACATGCACTCATTTCTCCCAATGGCATTTTGCTTGTCAAAACACGCTTTCTTCTTCAGGTCACCTAGGCCTTCTTCTTCATCACATTGCTCAAATATTTTTTTTCAGGCTCCTTAATTATGCAACTTTTTCTTTTTAGACTGAATGAGATTTAATAGTAACTAGTAATGTCACATTTTCACTTGAACTTGCATTTTTTTGTGATATCTCACTAGGTTTTCAGTCAGTAATTGTAAATTAATTTTTAATGTTGCAACACTTCACATTTTCCTCTTTCTTTTCCAGCATTTGCTCCATTGAAGTGAAACTTTTGTGCCGCTGCTCATGCCATAACTGAAGCATGTGTCATGTGCCCGCACTGCAACGGTATTCACCCACCTCTCCCCCAAAGGAACCCTCTTCTTTACCCGCCATCTATGAAGAAGAGGAAGCCCATCACCACCGGGCTTCCCCTGCAGACCCCTAGGGCGCTCCATGCACCACACAACGGCACACGGCTCCACCACCAGCCATCCCTCTTCATCTGAGGCACCCAAAATGCTTCAGATGAAGAAACTGGTGGAGATGCCAGTCTGCAACCACTGCGACAAACGACATCTGAAGAAGGATGAATGCTTTTCAGCTAAAGCAGTTGCTGAGCAAAAACATCACGACATCATCATTATTCAAGGACTGAAGTCTATGTCCCCCGCCTCAAAATATTATGTGCCACACAAATCATTATTCCCACTTTCAGTGGTGCACGCCCTCACCCTCCTAGAATTCATTACCACCAGTAATTCTAAAGGACTATATCAGGAGGTTAAGGTTGGTCATCTGGACCGACTGGACACCTGTGTGAAAGGCATGCGTGACACCATGCGTGCCAAGGTGTTTGGCTAAGCCAGATACCTCAATTTACAAGTCCAACTTTGGACCAATGCTGTGGAGAGTGCCCCAGCTCATCGCTAAAAGCTTCTACATGACGGAGAATTGGGAAAAATACAAGCGCTTTGCGGACACAGATCTTGATCACTGCGGTGTGAATATTGACGAGAGGTGGCGTGATATGAAGCTCACGTCCCACTAATTTTCCCCTACCCCATCTTCACAGAGCCATTAAACCACATTTTTTCATCCGAGCAATTTCTTCCTCTTCCAGAACATGACCTAGGCTGCCCAGACTAAGGACTTGTGTCACACTTGTGTATGCCTTAGGGAGTGTTGAGTGCAAATGAACTGAGACACAAACCGTGCAACAAGACAAACTTTTATCAACTGAGACCACATTGGTACAGTACAAGCCAACTCCACTGTACCAGGGCCAGCCTTGAGCCCACCACTGTTCAATGTTCATTGAACCGCAGACTGTTTTGACCAGAAATGACTTGCATTGTAGTGTTTGACGACAACGTTTATACCTTTTCCGCCTTACACTACGGCCTTGACAAGTGCACACGCCCAACGTGAACAACGTCAAGCCAACCCCCCCCCTGATGACCTCACTGGCCTCAAGTCAGTGCACCTGGACCTGGACTATGACATCCAAGACGACGACGGATTCTGATGCTTGCAGCGAGAGCAAAACTCACAAGGACTTATTCCTTTTTCAAGTAAGATTATGTGTGCATAAGGTTTAGGACTCATCATTTAACATTAACCATTTTTGCGTAGTAATGTTTAGCAGTTGTAGTTAGGTAAAATCGCCCATTGTACATGCTTTTTTTGTAAGAGATTCGCATTGTAACATGTATTTAGGGCCTTAAGCCCCCAATTTTTTAGGGCCTTCTGCCACCCCTCTTTGGCCTTAAGCCACCTTTTAATTTTTCAAAAATTAAAAAAAAATTAGCAAAACTTTCAAAATCTAGTATAAAAATAGTAAAATTTTAAAAATGACCTTCTAGTTAATCAAAACATAACAATTTTATTTCACTTTGCGATTCGAATCTCATATTTCATAATGTTACTACAAACCATTTAATAAAAGGTCCTTGGTCTCCAAAAACATTTTTTAACTTAAAGATCACGGTTACTGATCACTTAGCTGTTTTATGTCGCACACATAATCGCCATTTGTAACCAGTTGCTTTTATTGTTTACCAAAGTTTATGTCCAATGAACTTTGGTTCCTGAAACCAAAGTTTGCCATTCTTCAGTGTATCAGGGCTCTTCACCCTTATCTCTATGTCTTTCTCGTGTTATTTTTCTAAGCAGAACTACCCACCAGCCTTCGGCCGGTGCTGTACTTCTGGGAGGAAATGTAGTATTCGGAAGACTTGAGATTAGGGCTCAGGCAAGTCGATCACGCCTGTGGAACAGGTGTTCACGACATGTTCCAGAGGGGCTATGACTTTTGACACTTGACTTATGAGGGTATATGTCATGCTCTCATATTTTGACAGCTTTGCCATTAACACTCCATAAATCAGCATATCTAGGTCAGGGACACTGAGTCATGATGACCATTTTTTGACATGTCTGAGCAAGCTTGAACATGTTGATACAGGACCTATATAAGGGAGCTGCTCTCCCCTCTTCAAGAAGTTACTCTTTACTTGCCACCAAGTACAGACCTCTGTATTATTCATTTGTTACCAGTCTTAGAGTACGTACCATACATAAGTGAAACATATTTAGCAAAACTTAGAATATTTTAGCTTACGTAAGTTTATTTCATATAAGTTCCCTACATTTCAATAAACATTATTAGGGACTTGCATTGTTTATTTCACAACCACACAATAGGTATTGTTGTATATGGGTTATCCCGGGGCATCTCTCACACTAGGAAGCGTAGTCTTACGCCCAAGGGTATATCAGGGTACTTGCCAGATTGATCACCTACAGATATAATAGGAATATTCATAAATTTAATATTAACACACTTGGGTTTCACACCAGAGCACCCAATTTATTTCCAGTAGTTTATGCTTTAAATAGTGAAGGATCTTGGTCCCAAACTTAGCTAGGAATTCTACGTTTAGATTAGTATATGCAATAGTATGCGATTCTTTGGTCTTGGCTTTGGATAATGCAAATAGCAAAAACACACATATTGTCTGTCAGCAGAGCAAACCTCATGGTTACATTGAATTGAGTAAAAATATTTTCATTGAAATTACTTTGAATGAATGTGCACAAGAAATGGACAGCCTAAGGAACATAAAATTATTTTTAATTGAGGAACCATTTAAAATCACTAACCTTTCTTTACCTATACCTCATCCTGCTAACCATACCAAATGTTCAATCCTAGCCATGGGCCTTGGGGCCCTTGCCTTAGGAAACATTTTTCATTCATCAATCACCAGCTCTTACTGCCCTTTCTCCTTCTTTGGTGACATGACTGGTTACTTATTTGGTTTGCATATACAAAAACAAGCTCAACTATATGCACAAGCAATTCTTCAAAATTCACAGCACATTAAAACTCAAACAATTAATCGGGTAGCATTAGAAGTAGCAACTAAAGTTATTTGTGGTGGTTCGCCGGTCTTTAATTGTAAATATATGCTTTCAGGAATAATATGCCATGTGTAATGTCGCCTTAAGTGTAGTTTAACCCTAGAGTTTAAATCAATAATTGCATTTCAACCTTTGATTTCTATTGCAATGCTTTTCACTTTTAATGTTGTTTTTTAGTGCAATATACTGGATTTTTGCAGATGCACAAAATGACATCAGCATTTTGTGCATAGAAACTCTTAAGTACATGCCAACTTGCTTGCTATATAAACTCATGCCCCTTTCATTGATTATGCTCACTTTTGTGAGGATCATAGCTGTATTCGCTTTGCTGAAAATAAAACTGAGAACTCACTGAAGTTTTGTCACTCTGAAGAAACGGTCATTTCTGAGGTTAAAAAGGAATTGTCTGAGGTAAATTGAAATAGCTGTTAATCATTTAATAAGCTATTAGAATCGGCCTATAAATATTGAGGCAAGCCGATTCAGGTTAATTGTTACAACATTCTATCTTGAGTACCCGCAATTTACCGCCACAATATTCAATATTACTTAGTTTCATTGTTAAATATGATGAGAGATTCTGAAAGCTTTGCAGCAAATTTAATTTTATTTGATAGTGCTAGGTCAAATATTCTCAGCTTGCCAAGTGTGATTCAGGTCACAATATTGCAATATGCAAATATTCTTGCCTTTGCTGTTAGCCGTTTTTTTACTATTAAGAGTACAAGAAGATATCCATGATTGTAACATTTTGTATTTTTGTTATAACATGAATAGCTCAAAATCCATTAAAATGTACTCCTTACAGTAGCAAAATAAAAATGCCTGACACTGAACATTTCATGATTTTTTTTATTTTGCTGCTGTGTGCAGACATATGAGGTCTCATATGATCAGTGCTGGGACAATAGGAATAAAAATAAAATATGTGGGTGTTGATGTCTTTCATTTTAAATTATTATAACCCTGTTAGCTTATTTTTTAATTTTTCTAATCCTGTTTGTATAATTCTGCTAAAAGCTGTCTTCTAAATATACTTTTGTGAATTTGTATTGAAAATGAGCTCTCAACTAATAATTAGCAAAATTTTTAAAAATGTACCTCACAATTCTTTCAGACTGCTACTTGTTGAAACTAACTTATCGGTTGTTTCCAAATGGGTTGCAATAATTATTTATGTGGTTTTTACCTAAAAAAACCAAAAGCAGTTTCAACATGAAATTAAAATTAATTTTTGTAAAAGAACATTGCTTAATATTTTTTTAATGCAGAGTTCTTTATCATCTACAACTGTTATTCAAAAATTTTATCAAAGTATTTGATCCAATAATCATAATAGTAAAAGGTATAAAGTATAAAAAAGACCTTAATACTTCTGGAATAATTTGAAAACATTCAAAATACTGCAAGCAGCAAAGTTTGATATCTGATATTCTAGACTTGAAAAATAATGAGGTTACACATAAGTAGCCTTTTGTGTATTTACTCATTGTTCCCCATGGATGTATGATAAAACCTATCATGAGTAAAAACAGCTAATTAAACCAATGTACAAAGAAATAAAATATTCTGACCATCCCTGTCTTGTTGCTTCACCCAGTCACAAAAATTCAGTCCTGGAATCATTGCTTCTAATTTTGTCCCAATTTGCTGAATATAATGTGAGTACATTAGATTATTCTCAACTAATGGGGCACAGCTTTGATATCAAATTTAAACCCAATATCCAATGCAAAAGACATTTCTGGGAATTTATAATTTAGTTAGACCTAACATATATTAAGCATAATTTACAATTTGACAGACATAAATTGATGTTTTCTATATTCAACAGTATCAGTTTTGTTACATTATGTTCTCTTTCTATTTTGCCCTTTTCACCAATGATGCTTTCATCATTCATGTAGGTGCTCAATCCTGGCAAGTACCCAGATATACCCTTGGTCGTGAGACTAAGGTTAAGAGTACGGATGAGACCCCGGGATAACCCGTATACAACAATACCTAATATGTGTTTATGAAATAAACAACACGAGTC